>JANCRA010000171.1:590000-592500 GCA_024362935.1 Setophaga petechia
GCGGTCGATGCGCAAACGGCGAGGGAGCCGGGTTGTGGCGGGGGGCGCCTTCGGGGCTCGGAGGAGGCGGCTCCTCCGGCCCTTCCCGCACCGGGGAGCGGGGCTTCCGCCGCCCGGCGGAGTCCCGCTCTCGGGCCGAGCGGCGCCCCGCTCTCGCGCGCTAGAGGAGCTCCGAGGGCCGAGCCGCCTCCGGGCGTTCCGAGCCGCGCTCCAGGGCGCGCGCGAGCGAGCGAGCGGGCGAGCGAGAGACGCTCGGCGGTCCGGGCCCGCGTCCCCGCGCCGGCGGGGCGGGCCGAGCCGCGGCGGTCCTCTCGGGCGCGGCGCCGGGCTACTGAGGGAAACCCCGGGCCCCGAGAAAGGACGCCGCGGTGGTGGCGGCAGATGTCGGGCGCGCCCCCGCCGGCGGACGCTCCCCCGAGGGCGGCAGCGGGGGAGGCACCCCGGCGGGGCCATGCAGGTCGTTTCCCTCGCCCCAGGGCCAGGTACCTAGCGCTCCGCGCTTCGGCGGTTCCCCCCGGCTTTCCCGTCGGCGTCGTCAAACGCTGCGGGGGGCCGAAAGGGGGGGGGCCGGCGAGCCGGGCGGCGGTTTAAAGACTCGGGCGGCTCGGCGCGGCCCCGCCGTGGCGGCGGCGGTGCCGGCGGCGGCGGCGGCGGCTGGTGTCGCCGCGGGCGGTGGTGCGGCGCCACTGAGGGGTGGGGAGCAGCTACTCCCGCCGAGCCCCTGCGGTGGTGTCCGTGGCCAGCGGCCGCGCGCTCCTCCGTCGTCGTCGTCGTCGTCCCGCCGCGCGCGCGTTGCGGGGGTAGAACCGCGCCGCGCCGGGGAGGGGCGCCCCTGCCCCCCCCTCTCCGCGGCCCGGCCTCGGCGGAGAGGCCGCGGCGCGCGGTCGGCCGCGGGGCCGACCCCCGTCCGCCTCGTCGTATACGGGCGACGCCGGCAGTAGAGCGCGCGCTCTCTGCCCTTCCTCGGTCGCGGGGTTGCGGCCGCCGGGGCCCGCCGCGCTCTCTTCCTGGGCCGCCGCTGCCGCGGCGTGTCTCGCGCGCGCGGCGCCGCGTCCGGCGCGGCCGGCGCCCCTCTGGATCTCTCTCTCTCCCCTCGACGGCCTTTCCTCCTCGAGCCGCGCACCGGCGGCGCCGTCCGCCGGCCGTCTCCCCGGCTCGACCGCCCGCCCGCCCGGGGGGCGAGCGCTCGGCGGGCCCTCCGTCGGCGGAGGCCCGCGAGCGCGGGCGACCCCGTGCCGAGCGGCGGCGGCGCCGCTCGACGGGTGTCCCCCTTCCCTGCGGGGACGGTCGGCCGGAAGGCGCCCGCCGTCGCCGGCGGCGGTCCCGGCCCGGGCCCCGCTCGTGGCGTCCTCCGTCACCCTCCTTCCCGGCCGCGTGCGGTCCGGAGGAAAGGCGTGCGGGGGCGGCCGCGGGGGCGCTTCCCCGCCCGGTCTCCCCGCGAAAGCGAGGAGAGCGGGCGTTGCCCCCCGGCTCAGCCGCCGTTCCGCCTTCCCCCGCCGGGCGCGTGCCCGAGGCGAGGGGGGCCCCGACGGTGCGACGCGGCGGGCGGCGCGGTCCCGGGAGTGCGGCCCCGGCGGCGGCGGGGTCCTGCCGCCCGGCAGGCCTCGGGCGCTGGCGACGCCGGCTCGGGTCTCGGTGGCGTCCGCCTCCGGGGCCGGCGGCGGAGCGCGTCCGCCGGACGCTGGCTCGCCCGGCGGGAAGCGGTCCCGCGGGGGAAAAAAGGCGCGCCGGCGGGGCCGGTGGCCGTCGCGTGCCGTCTCGAGCGGGGTTCTAAGGCCGCTGGGGAGAGAAGGAGGAAGGAGGGGCCCGGCCGCGCCGCTGGCGCGGCGGCGCTCCGCGAGCCACCCGCGGTTGGGGGGGCCGAGGGGAAGCCGGCGGGGGCCGACGGCCGCGCCCGCGGCCGCGTGCCGCGTGGTGTGTTGGGTGCGTCGTCCCGTGAAAGCGAGAGCGGGCGGGCCGCCGTGCCCCCCGCGTTCCGGCGCGCGCGCCGCGTGGCCCTCCTCCGCGCGGAGGCCGGGCCGAGCCCGGGCGCCTGGGCCGCCTCCGAAGGACGGCGCTCGTGCCGTGAGGTCGGCGTCTCCCCTCGCGGGGGGAGGCGGTCGGGGGCGCGGGCCCCCCCGGCTCTCTCGGGCCGGCCTTCGGAGCGTGGGTTTTGTCCCGCCTTTTTTTTTCCCTCCGTTTCTGTGTGCTCGTACGGTCGAAGCCAGAGGCGCGCGCCCGCGCGTCCTCGGCGCGAGAGAACGAAAAAGGGGCCGCTCGGCCTGAGCGGTGCCCGAAAGCCAGACAACTCTTAGCGGTGGATCACTCGGCTCGTGCGTCGATGAAGAACGCAGCTAGCTGCGAGAATTAATGTGAATTGCAGGACACATTGATCATCGACACTTCGAACGCACTTGCGGCCCCGGGTTCCTCCCGGGGCTACGCCTGTCTGAGCGTCGCTTGACGATCAATCGCCGTCCGGGGGCCACCCCGGCGGCGCGGCTGGGGTCGCCTCGCAGGC
>JANCRA010000171.1:600000-608383 GCA_024362935.1 Setophaga petechia
CCCGGGGTAGACCTGTTGTCCCGGGCACCGGGGTAGACCTGTTGTCCCGGGCACCGGGGTAGACCTGGTGTCCTATGCCAGGGGGTAGACCTGTTGTCCCGGGCACCGGGGTAGACCCGGTGTCCTGCGCGCCGGGGTAGACCTGGTGTCCTGCGCGCCGGGGTAGACCTGTTGTCCCGGGCAGCGGGGTAGACCTGGTGTCCTATGCCAGGGGGTAGACCTGTTGTCCCAGGCACCGGGGTAGACCTGGTGTCCCGATGGTCGGGGTAGACCTGGTGTCTCAGGCACCGGGGTAGACCTGGTGTCCTATGCCAGGGGGTAGACCTGTTGTCCCGGGCACCGGGGTAGACCCGGTGTCCTGCGCGCCGGGGTAGACCTGTTGTCCCGGGCAGCGGGGTAGACCTGGTGTCCTATGCCATGGGGTAGACCTGTTGTCCCAGGCACCGGGGTAGACCTGGTGTCCCGCGCGCCGGGGTAGACCTGTTGTCCCGGGCACCGGGGTAGACCTGGTGTCCTATGCCAGGGGGTAGACCTGTTGTCCCGGGCACCGGGGTAGACCCGGTGTCCTGCGCGCCGGGGTAGACCTGGTGTCCTGCGCGCCGGGGTAGACCTGTTGTCCCGGGCAGCGGGGTAGACCTGGTGTCCTATGCCAGGGGGTAGACCTGTTGTCCCAGGCACCGGGGTAGACCTGGTGTCCCGATGGTCGGGGTAGACCTGGTGTCTCAGGCACCGGGGTAGACCTGGTGTCCTATGCCAGGGGGTAGACCTGTTGTCCCGGGCACCGGGGTAGACCCGGTGTCCTGGGCCCCGGGCTGGACCTGGTGTCCCGGACCATTGGGTAGACCTGGTGTCCCGGGCCCCGGGCTGGACCTGGTGTCCCGGGCCTCGGGGTAGACCCGCTGTCCTGGGCTATTGGGTAGAGCTGCTTCCTGTCCAAGGCCCCGGGGTAGATAGACCCGATGCCCTAAGGCCGGGGTCGTCCTCTTCTCCTAGGCCCGGCGTACACCTGTTGTCCCCGGGCCAGCCTTTGCCTACGGCAGAGCCGCCCTTGGGTTGGCCCGGTGTCCCGGGGCCGGCATTCGCCTTCGACCCTGTAGGCCTTGGGTAGGAGGCCGGTGGTCCTAGGTCCTTGGGTAGACCGGTTGTCCTGAAGTCCGGCTATGCCTGGGCCCGGCCTAGGCCTGGTGTCCCCGGGCCGGCCATTGCCTTCGACCGTGTAGGCCTTGGGTAGACCCGTTGTCCCGGGCCGGCCTTCGCCTATGGCCACCTAGCGAGCCGGAAAAGTATGCAGACGGCGCCGGGGAGGGCGGGGCGCCCCCAACCGCCGATGGGCGGGGGCGGCGGCGACAGAGAGGGCAGGGGCGGGGGCAGGCGCGGGGACGGGGACAGGGACAGGGAGAGAGGGCACACGAGAGCGTGCATGCGGACGAGCGGGGGGGGGGGGGCGGGCGGGCGGGCAGGCGCGCGTGCGTGCCTGGCGGGGGCGGGGGGGGGGGTGGGGTGGGGAGGGGGGGCGGGGATGGTTGTCTGCGCGTGCGTGCACGCGCGGCGGTGTGGTGGCCTCAAGGGGTGGCCATGGTGTGTGAGCGTCGGGGGGGGGGGGGGGGGAGGGGTCGCTGTGTCTGTCTCTGTGCGGACGAGGGCCGAGGGCCGGCGGCTTCGTGCCGGTCCCGGGCGCCTCGGCAGCGAGCCCCCACGGCCCCCCAGACTCACGTCGAGCGCCGAAGACCTCTGCGGACCGTGAAAGAACCCGCCCAAAAGCGGCCGCCTGTGTGCTGGCGGTGGTGCCGGCGGCGCCCGCCTCTGCCGGTGGGCGGGGCGGGGCGAGCCGCATCGGGGGCAGGGGGGCCGGGCTGTGTGGGGTCCCAGGAGGGCGTAGAGGGGGGGAAGCCGGGGGGGGGTGGAGGCGCCGTTTCGCCACTTCAGCGTGTCAGCGGCCAGAGCGCAGGGCACGGCTTGCCCGTCGGCTCGGCTGGGACTGCTCTGGATACGGAAGGCAAATAAATAAAATTTGCCTTTTTTTTTTTTTTTTTTTTTTTTCTGTTGGTTTGTTTTTCCGGATGAGTTTCTCCTTCCAAGCAAATACAAGAGCCAGCCATTCTTTCAGGAAAGCAGAGAAAGGAAAAAGGGGGGGGGGGGGGGGTCGCTGTGTCTGTCTCTGTGCGGACGAGGGCCGAGGGCCGGCGGCTTCGTGCCGGTCCCGGGCGCCTCGGCAGCGAGCCCCCACGGCCCCCCAGACTCACGTCGAGCGCCGAAGACCTCTGCGGACCGTGAAAGAACCCGCCCAAAAGCGGCCGCCTGTGTGCTGGCGGTGGTGCCGGCGGCGCCCGCCTCTGCCGGTGGGCGGGGCGGGGCGAGCCGCATCGGGGGCAGGGGGGCCGGGCTGTGTGGGGTCCCAGGAGGGCGTAGAGGGGGGGAAGCCGGGGGGGGGTGGAGGCGCCGTTTCGCCACTTCAGCGTGTCAGCGGCCAGAGCGCAGGGCACGGCTTGCCCGTCGGCTCGGCTGGGACTGCTCTGGATACGGAAGGCAAATAAATAAAATTTGCCTTTTTTTTTTTTTTTTTTTTTTTCTGTTGGTTTGTTTTTCCGGATGAGTTTCTCCTTCCAAGCAAATACAAGAGCCAGCCATTCTTTCAGGAAAGCAGAGAAAGGAAAAAGGGGGGGGGGGGGGGGTCGCTGTGTCTGTCTCTGTGCGGACGAGGGCCGAGGGCCGGCGGCTTCGTGCCGGTCCCGGGCGCCTCGGCAGCGAGCCCCCACGGCCCCCCAGACTCACGTCGAGCGCCGAAGACCTCTGCGGACCGTGAAAGAACCCGCCCAAAAGCGGCCGCCTGTGTGCTGGCGGTGGTGCCGGCGGCGCCCGCCTCTGCCGGTGGGCGGGGCGGGGCGAGCCGCATCGGGGGCAGGGGGGCCGGGCTGTGTGGGGTCCCAGGAGGGCGTAGAGGGGGGGAAGCCGGGGGGGGGTGGAGGCGCCGTTTCGCCACTTCAGCGTGTCAGCGGCCAGAGCGCAGGGCACGGCTTGCCCGTCGGCTCGGCTGGGACTGCTCTGGATACGGAAGGCAAATAAATAAAATTTGCCTTTTTTTTTTTTTTTTTTTTTTTCTGTTGGTTTCTGTTGGTTTGTTTTTCCGGATGAGTTTCTCCTTCCAAGCAAATACAAGAGCCAGCCATTCTTTCAGGAAATGCAGAGAAAGGAAAAAAGGAGGGGGGGGGGGGGGGGGGGGGGGGGGGGGGGTGGGGGGGGGGGGGGGGGGGGGGGGGGGGGGGGGGGGGGGGGGGGGGGGGGGGGGGGGGGGGGGGGGGGGGGGGGGGGGGGGGGGGGGGGGGGGGGGCCTACCCAAGAAAACTCAAATCCAAACCACAAGCCCCCCGCCCAAAAAAACAACCTCAAAACTCAGCATAAAACAAAGCCAAAACAACCGGGGGAAAAAAAAACAAACCAGAAAACCAACAAAAAAATCGAAAATATATACTGGTCTTGAAAGCGGGCGGTGGGGGGGGCGGTTCATTGGGCGGGACGGGGCCGATCGAGCCGTCTGGCTCCGGGGCGTTACCAGGCTGTGAGCTGTGCCTCGCTCCCGGGTCGCTGGGGACGGTGAGGCGTTCGGGCGCCGGGCGACGACAGGGGGACAGGAGGTCTATCCCGGGTCCGGGCCGGTCCCGGCTCATTCGGACAAGCCGGCTCCGGAGCCGCCGGGGGTCGGCCTTGTCCCCGGGTGGCGGGCGCCGGCCGGTGACAACAGGTCTACCTCCCTCCGGCGGGACACCAGGTCTACCCCGGCTCCGGCGGGACACCAGGTCTACCCCGGCTCCGGCCGGACACCAGGTCTACCCTGGCTCCGGCCGGGGACAACAGGTCTACCTCGCTCCGGCGGGACACCAGGTCTACCCCGGCTCCGGCGAGACACCAGGTCTACCCCGGGTGGCGGGACACCAGGTCTACCCCGGCTCCGGCCGGACACCAGGTCTACCCCGGCTCCGGCCGGGGACACCAGGTCTACCTCGCTCCGGCGGGACACCAGGTCTAACCCGGCTCCGTCCGGGGACAACAGGTCTACCCCGGCTCCGGCCGGACACCAGGTCTACCCCGGCTCCGGCCGGGGACAACAGGTCTACCTCGCTCCGGCGGGACACCAGGTCTACCCCGGCTCCGGCGAGACACCAGGTCTACCCCGGGTGGCGGGACACCAGGTCTACCCCGGCTCCGGCCGGGGACACCAGGTCTACCCCGGCTCCGGCCGGGGACACCAGGTCTACCTCGCTCCGGCGGGACACCAGGTCTACCCCGGTTCCGGCCGGACACCAGGTCTACCCCGGCTCCGGCCGGGGACACCAGGTCTACCCCGGCTCCGGCCGGGGACACCAGGTCTACCTGGCTCCGGCGGGACACCAGGTCTACCTGGCTCCGGCGGGACACCAGGTCTACCCCGGCTCCGGCCGGGGACACCAGGTCTACCCCGGCTCCGGCCGGGGACAACAGGTCTACCTCGCTCCGGCGGGACACCAGGTCTACCTCGCTCCGGCGGGACACCAGGTCTACCCCGGCTCCGGCCGGGGACAACAGGTCTACCTCGCTCCGGCGGGACACCAGGTCTACCCCGGCTCCGGCGAGACACCAGGTCTACCCCGGGTGGCGGGACACCAGGTCTACCCCGGCTCCGGCCGGGGACACCAGGTCTACCCCGGCTCCGGCCGGGGACACCAGGTCTACCCCGGCTCCGGCCGGGGACAACAGGTCTACCTCGCTCCGGCGGGACACCAGGTCTACCTCGCTCCGGCGGGACACCAGGTCTACCCCGGCTCTGGCCGGGGACACCAGGTCTACCCCGGCTCCGGCCGGGGACAACAGGTCTACCCCGGCTCCGGCCGGGGACAACAGGTCTACCTCGCTCCGGCGGGACACCAGGTCTACCCCGGCTCCGGCCGGGGACACCAGGTCTACCCCAGCTCCGGCCGGGGACAACAGGTCTACCTCGCTCCGGCGGGACACCAGGCCTACCCCGGCTCCGGCCGGGGACAACAGGTCTACCCCGGCTCCGGCCGGACACCAGGTCTACCCGAGCTCCGGCGGGCCGCCGGGGGTCGGCGTGGTTCCCGGGTGGCGGGCGCCGGCCGGGGACAACAGGTCTACCTCGCTCCGGCGGCACTTAGTCCGATTTCGGCGGGTGCCGGGTAGACCTGTTGTCGCGGCCGGCTCCGCAAGCTCACCAAGGGGTCGCTGTTGCGGGCCGCCTCCGACTACGTCATCGTAGCAGGCGGCCTGCGGCGGCGCCTCCTCCCGGTCGAGCTCCCTGCGTCCTCTTGGAGGCCTCGGCGGCTTCGGACTCGTCTGTCCGTATAGTGGGAGCGAGGTGACGGGCCGCGTCCCCGCAGGCTGACCCCGTGCCTGTGTCCGAGGCGGAGCGGAGCGGCCGCGCGTGCGGTCGCCGGGGGCGCAGAGTGAGTGCCGCCTAAGCCGGGACGAGTCGCGTGGCTTCGTCCCGGCTCCCGTCCTGCCCCAGAGTAGCGTTGGGTACGGCCCGCTGGAGAGGCGAGAGAGAAAAGCGCGGAAGAGCGGATCCGGGGAGGCGAGAGAGAAAAGGGCTGCGGAAGGCCGGATCGGGAGAAGGCGGCGAGAGAGAAGGGCGAACCGAGAGGCGCTCTCCGGCTCGAGGCGAGGTGGTGGAGCCGAGAGGAGAAGGCCCCGCGAGCGCGTCCCGCTCCGGCTCGGATTGTGCCGGCCGATTGGCCGCGGGGGAGGCGGCTCCCCCGGGCAGCGGTGGCGGGCGAGGCGGCGGCGCCTCGTCCCTTTTGCGCCCGGCCTTAAGCCGGGGCCCGCTCGGCGGGCGCGGTTTTGGGCCGTCGGTCCGCCTCGGCGGCCGGTCGCCCCGTGAGCTGCGGAGCCGGGGGTGGCGGCACCCCCGTCCCCAGCCCGCGTTGTTGTTAACCGTCCCCCTTCCTCGGCCTTAAGCCGGGGACCCGCGTTGGGCGGGCAGACCTTTCTTTTTTTTGGAGCCGACGGACCCGGCACCCTAAGGAAAGCGAGAGAGAGGGAGACCCCCCCCCGGACTCGTCCCGGGCGAGGCGGCGGCGCCTCGCCTACCTCGGCCGAGGCCGAGCCGCTTCTGCCGGGCGGGGGCTGATGGGTTGCCGCGCGGGTCCGTCGTTTTCCGCTGAGGCGTGCGTGCGGGCGGGGAGTGGTGGGGGGCCGCCGCCCGCCCGGCCTCCGCGGATTTTTTTTGTTTTTTTTTTTCTTTTTCTCTCGCGGCCCTAAGCCGCGGCACCGAGCAGCGTCGTGACGAAGGCCGCCGGCGGGCCACGGAAAAAAGCGGATGGTTGGCGAGAGAGAAGGGAGCGAGCCCCGGATGCCGGTGGGGCCCGCGGGGGGAGTGAGACGCGTACCTCGCCCCCCCGGGCTTCCCCGGGCCCGCGGCCCCCGTGGCTAGCACGGGTCGTGGCGAACGCGTGTCTCTGCGTGGTGCCTCTTTTTTTGTCGCGCCGTCCCCCGGCTCCTTTTTTTTCCGGAAGGCAAAGCCGACCGCCGCGGCGGAGGTCGGTGGCGCTTTTTCTCGCACGCTCGGCCGGGTTCCCCGGGCCGGAAAGGGGCCGCCGAGTCCCTCCCCCCGGCCCGGCGGTCCGGTCCGGTCCCACCGTTGCGTTGGCCGCGGGCGGCCGGGCGGGTGGCGGCACCCCCCGCGCTCCTCCGCCGCGAGCCATCCGCGAGGTGTGGGCCGGGCGGCCGTCGCCGTTGTCCCAGGACCGTGGCCGTGGGGCCCTTGTCGCGGTCGGCGCGGCTCCGTCCTCGGCCGCGCCGCGCCTGATCGATGAGGCTTTTCGGGTGGCGTCGGAGAGGGCCCCCGGCGGGCCGGCTCTCCTTTCCGGGGCTTCTCTGTCACGGGGAAGCCACGGCGGGGGGGGTCCGGTGCTCGGGCCGGGCGGTCTCCTTTCCAATTCGCTTCCCGTCGCAGGCGAGGTGTCGCCCCTCCCGCTGCCGGGGAAGGGCGTCTTTACCGTCCCCCAGCTGTGTGACGGCCGCGTGGCCCCGCGAGCCTTCAGGTGTCCTTAAAAACCACGCGAGGTGTGTTGCCGGTGCCGGTCCGGGTTAGCGCCCCGTGGGTGCCGGCCGCGAGCAGCGCCCGGGTGGCGGTGCGGCTGGAGCCGAGCTTGTGTGCGCGCGAGAGTGTGGCGAGAGAGAAGGGCCCGAAAGCGCGCGACCCGATGGGAAAGCGCGGACGGGGGAACAGAGCCCGATCCGCGCGCTCCTTGGCCGTGCCGCCGCCTGCTGCCGAGCGAGCCGCCCCGGCTGGAAAAGGGGGCCTCGGTGTCCGGGCCGCGCCCGCCTCGTCGGGTCGCCGTCTCCTCTAGCACGTCCGGTGCTTTTCCGCGCGGCCCGGTGGGGGGAGGCGTCGGACGGAGGGGGGTTCGCTCTCCCCGCTCGGCCCTTACCTCGCCGGCGGCCGGTCGCTCGCCCGCGACCGGTCGGCGGGCGGGTTTCTCGGCTTTTCGGGGGGCGGGTCAGCCCCGGCCGCGTCCCGTTCCGCGTGCCGCGCGCGCGTGTGTCGTTTCGAGCGCGAGGCCGAGTCTGGAAGGTCGCCCCGGGGCGCGGGCTCCGGGGAAGAAAAGAAGGCGAGAGAGACGGGGCGAAAACGAGCGAACGAGAGAGACGAAGCCTCGCGCCCGTTCCGAGTGGCGAAAAGCTGCGCAGCGGTCCCGGCTCCTTGCCCGCGGCGTCGCGGGGAAGGGCCGGCCGCCGGGGTCGGCCGTCGCCGAGGGTCGCGTGTCTCTCGCGCGCGGCGCGCCGTTCCCCGCCCCAGGCGCCGCCGGGCCCGCGATGCGGTCGGGCCGGGCCGCCGCCGGGCCGCCGGCGCCCGTCGCCGCCGTGCCGTCGTCCCCCCGTCGCGCCTCCGCGATGCCGCTCCCGCGGGTCGGAGCCGGCGATAAGAAAGAGAGCCGGCGGGGAAAGGCGGTCAGGGTCGGCGGCGGGGCGTTCGCCGGCGGGCCGGGCCGGGCGCGTCCCGGGCCGCGCCGGTCGCGCCGCTCGCCGCGGCGCCGCCGTGGGTGGCGGCTACCTGGTTGATCCTGCCAGTAGCATATGCTTGTCTCAAAGCTTAAGCCATGCATGTCTAAGTACACACGGGCGGTACAGTGAAACTGCGAATGGCTCATTAAATCAGTTATGGTTCCTTTGGTCGCTCCTCTCCCGCTCCTTGGATAACTGTGGTAATTCTAGAGCTAATACATGCCGACGAGCGCCGACCTCCGGGGACGCGTGCATTTATCAGACCAAAACCAACCCGGGCCCGCCCGGCAGCTTTGGTGACTCTAGATAACCTCGAGCCGATCGCACGCCCCCGCGGCGGCGACGACCCATTCGAATGTCTGCCCTATCAACTTTCGATGGTACTGTC
>JANCRA010000172.1:0-131359 GCA_024362935.1 Setophaga petechia
CTGCCGCTGTCTCTTTGGAAAAATGAACATATCTTCCCTATCCTAGGAGGAATCTGGAGACCCCCTTGTCCTCTCTTCCCGTAACCTTTCAAAATCGTTTAAAAATACTTTTTCTGTCTTTCGGCCATCTGTCAATGTCACATCCGCGCCGCCTGCTCGGGGTAGGGGGAAGGAGGAGGCGGATGAGGAGAGTTCCTGCGCGTTCCTGGTACCCTGGGGGATCCCCTACACCCCACTACCTTGCTGACAGACCCGCCACCCCCCTCCCGCTCGGCCCCAGCCCCAGTACGGCTCCGGGGGCCAGGCGCGACAGCAGACGGGGTTTGTCCTGTCGCCGGGGTGGCGACACGAGGCGCCTCTTGGGAGGCTCCGAACGCGCATCTCCCGTCCGAGGGGAGCAGCGGGGCCGTCTGCTCAGGGGGGGCTGAGAACAGGAAACAAAGTGTAGAGGGGGCTTAGGACGTAGCCTTCCTCCTGAAAGTTCACTAGTCGCCGTAATCTTCCTCGTCAGCGTAGAGGGCACTAGGTAACCTTGCCGTGAAGATTTTTGTGCTGCGGAAGAACTAGAAAGAAGGGAAAGGAAAACAAATCCAAGCTCCTGCGGTGCTGACAATGCTTCGGGGAAAAGGGTTGCTCGTCTTTCTGGCGTGACACCCCGCGATAAGGAGAGGGGGTGTGCCTTGGCCTCCGAGCACAGCCTGGGCACGGCGGGAGAGGCTGGGACGCGGGGGCGAGTGGGGGAAGCTCCGAGCCCTCTGCTAGTCTTCCCTGAAACGATTACGTGGCCGAGCTTCACTGGCGAGAAAATCAAAGCTCAGGACAGGCACAGCTTCGGTAGAAGGGCAATTGTCACGGCTCTCTTCCCAGCTGGACGAAATTTAGAAGACTTCTTTAACTTTTTCTAATTTCCTGGAAAAATAAAAGGGGATGTGTTAGCATGTAAGTAACTGGAGTTAGAACAAGAGCCAAACTCTTCAGCATATAAATTCTCATTATCAACTTTCAGCCTAGCAAAACTAGAGCCATTTGCTTAGCTTAATCTGTAACATATGTTTGCAACAGTAGCAGATTTTATGTGTGTGTGTTGTGCGCGCGCGTGTGCGTGTCTGTGCGTGTGTGTGTGTGTGCATGTTGTGGTTTGGAACTGATCAAGTCGTAGATTTTCTGCCTGACGTTTTCAGCGACTCCTAGTTACAGCGTAACACCTATTGAGAGAGAGAGAGAGACTCCACAAAGATACCACAGCACCAAATCTGAATAATCCGACCCAAAATCGCTAGTAAATTTTATCAATTAGGGCCACTCCAACTCCTTCGGATCCCACTGAGAAAGGAGCTAACCACGTTTCTGAGAAAAGTAAACAAGCAATTCAGTAGCATCCCAATCATACTTTATCTGCATGATTCAATGTTTACCATTAATTTTTTTTCCCATCTCATATACCACTTCTCCTCAAAATTCTCGCAGGAACGATAGAAGCAAACTGTGGTATCCTCCCTGATCCGTTAACAATAATGACAGCAGTGACTGCGCCCGTGGGGATCCCACAGGTGGTTTGAAGCCTGATTCACTCTGTTGGCGTTATGTCAACAACTTTTAAAACATCTGTCCTAGAGGAAGATTTTTTTTTCCATACTGAAGCGACATTTACTCTTTAAATATGGGGTTATAAGAGAGCCCGAGCAAGATGAGGGGACATTTTTTCGAAGTATTATAAACACACATTCACACACACATGCACACCAAATTTAGCATTACCAGTCTTTACATCGGCTATTGACGCTTGCCTTGAAAAAAAAAAAAAAAAGTAATAAAAATTACACAGAATGGCTCAGAAAGATCCAAGGTCCGTGATTTTTTTTTTTTTTTTTTTTTTTTTTTTTTCATCTGCGTTTGGGATGCATCCCGATTGTGTGGATTGGTTAGTGGCAGAGAGATACAGGGATAATTACAGAGGACATGTTGGTATTACTGCCAGGCGAGTCCCCGAGAGCCTTTTCCGCGGCGCATCACTCCCAAGCCCACGGACCTGCGCCCCTCAGCCGTGCGCCACTAGGGCCGGAGGGCAGCGCGTTCAGGGCACCCGTGAAAGGGAGAGACCTCGCCCCGCGCCTTCCCCGCCCGCGGTGCACAGCGACACCGAGGGCGCAGAGCCCCCTTCCAGTTCCGACCTGACCCGACCCGACGTGACCCGGGCCGGTCCCGCCCGCTCCGGGCCGGGGCGCTCCGCGGGCGGCGCGCGACGGTGCGGCGAGGCAGAGCGCCCCCTAGCCCCCGCCGCGGGAACGGCGGGCGCGGGGGAGCGGGAGCGGGAGCGGGAGCGGGAGCGGGAGCGGGAGCGGGAGCGGGAGCAGGCGAGGTGGCCCGGCGGGGCCGGGGGAGGCGCGGGGGAACGCCTCTTCGGCAGCGGAAGGGACGGCTCTGTTCTTCCTTTTAAAATTTACTTTTGATTAATTCTCACCTGAACACTCCACGGGCTGTGGGTTTGTGCGCGAAGATTCGTGGAGGGGAGAGCGGCGGCGCACCTGCCTGTTCACCCCCAGGACTCGCCAACCCCGAACTCATGGAAAAAAATGTAGACAAAAGAAGCCAACCGGCCAAGCAAAGCACCAAAACGCCTCCTCGGTGTTTCCGTGAGGAGCAACGGCGCAACCGGGGCGCGGGGCGAGCACGCCCAAAGAGATTTGTCCAGGAACCGAATAGGCTGCTTTAAATGTTACTTGATAGCAGCAGCAGTGCCTTGCGTGAAACTTGGAAACTCCAATGCCCTTATCTTCAGACTGACAAACAGGCGAACAAACTTTACCGGGTGTTTAGATCCTCCTCTCAAAGACAGCTAAACAAAGGCAGGGCGTATTAAATGACCGCTTCAGCTCCCATTCCATCCAGTGTCACTTTTATTTCTCACACTTATAGGTATCCCAGGGACAAAACCCGCTCAAACCAACCAACAAACAAATAGCTTCTACGTCGTGTTTGAATTAATTTCTGCAAAATAATTCAAGTCGTAGGTGGCATGCAGACACCGAAGCATCGTCCTGCAAGCTGGATAGAGGGTTCCACTGTAGAGGAGTCGTCACAAACCATTCACCCGAACCCATCTCTAGAGTGTTTCGAAGAAAATTACTAGCACAAATTGCACGCCTCTGTGTAAATATGTCTTTATTTTTAAAGCCGTTTTAGAGGTTGCTCGATTATTTACAAAGTCTTCTGTCATATTTCCTAACAGAAAACCATGCCAGTTTATCTACTGGGATATTGCTTTTTGTTGTTTCGGGAGGCTTTAGTATCTTACTGATTTATGATGTATCTATTTCATCATGTTAGAATGTTACTGCAGGTCGCTAACATTCTTTTCTTTCTTTCTTCCTTCTTTCTTTCTTTCTTTCTTTCTTTCTTTCTTTCTTTCTTTCTTTCTTTCTTTCTTTCTTTCTTTCTTTCTTTCTTTCTTTCTTTCTTTCTTTCGTTTTTGGAAAGAAATCTCTCCTTCTTGTTCTTTCTCTCTATCTCTCTTGCTTCCTTTCCCTCCCTGCTCCCTTTCTTTCTCTCTTTTGCTCATTCTTTCTCCCCTTTTTCTCTCCTGCTTCACTCCTTCTGTCTATCATATTTTCTCCCTTCCTTCTCCCTCTCCCCCTCTTCTTCTCCCTCTACCTCGCTCAGGATTTCTGAAAACAGAAAGTAGATGTGATTAGACAAGCGGCGCCCGGGGGTCCCGTGGCGAGCAGGTGCACCCAACTTCCTCACACTCACTGTGAGCATTCTTAAAATGGAAAGTTATGACTGAAAAAGCAGAGATTCTTGCCCCTTTCGACCGCGGCCACCTGCATGCCGTGCAACTGCTTCGTGGTGCGGAAATGATGAAATTAGCACTTGGATAATAACAGTTTGGGGCTATTTCGACAGGGTCGCGATAGTCAGCCCGGGTGCAAGTCACCGGAGGGCTCTTGGCAGGCAATCTCTGCTGCGCCGGGCCGGGACGGGGGTGTGTGCACCACCGGGTGCCCCCCGGGCTGGCCCCGTCCCTCGGGTGTTCCCCAGCACCCTCTCCCCGGCTGGCAGCGGAGGGGCGGCAGCCAGCGCGGAGGGAGAAGGAATTTTTCACCCGAGGGAGGGCTCGGCAGCCGGGGTGTCCGGCTGAACCTCGCTGCTGAGGTTTGCCTAAACGTAAAACCTCCTCCGAGATAGCAAGCCCAGCTGTTATTTTAACATTGATTTATTGCTTTAAAAATAAATTTACAAACACTCCAACAGCACTGCGTTTTGTTTGCCCAGACTCAAGGATTTATTTCCGACTTGGTGCTCATCTGACAAAACATTGCCCTTTAACTTCATTACACATCGGTGAGAAAATTGGTCTGATTTTTAGTTGAATTTGTCGTTCTGCTACTTGTGGAGACTTTTTGTGATACAGCAAAAGCCAAAGTCAGAAAATACACACAAAAATGACAGCCAGACACTGAAGCAAATATCTAAAAAGAAAGCAACATCTAGTAGATGCTATTATCTAGAGTCCATATGCAGCCAGGACCACAATTAGAAAAGGAAAAAAAACCTTTGTAGCTTGGAGTATGCAGGTAGTTTGCCTGGAGTTGTTTTTTCTTTTTGGTTGTGTTTTGGGGGTGTTTTTTTTGTTTTGGTTTGGGTTTTGGTTGGTTTTTTGGTTGTTTTTTTGTTTAGTTTGGTTTTTTGTTTGTTTTTGGTTTAGTTTGGTTTGGTTGGTTTGGTTTGGTTTGGTTTGGTTTGGTTTGATTTGATTTGATTTGATTTGATTTGGTTTGTGGGTTTTTTGTTTTTTTTTTTTTTTTTGGTTTTGTTGGGGTTTTTTTGTTTGTGGTTTTTTGTTTTTTTGGTTTTTTTTGGTTTTTTTTTTTTTTGTTACGGTGAAGACTGGGTCTTCGTTTATTTGCAGGAGTAAGAGATCTCTAATATCCCACGGTTTTGTGCTAATACAGTCGGTGAAATATATCTACAGTTACCGAAGGCAAGAAGTACAAGGTTATCCATACCGTGCTGCCTTACTTCTGTGCAACTCCCAATTACCAGATCCATCTGATGGTTGAACACAGCGGAATTACATTGTACTTTGAAGCAGCTTTTTGCAGTACATTTCAGCTACATTTTGGTTTTCCTTTAGCAGTCATTAAAAGGCCACTTTTTCATGGTGGCCAACATCATTGTGTCCTTCATTTCACACTCTCAGGGGAAAAAAAAGAAAAAAGGAAAAGTTTTCACATCTTGGAGTTGGGTCAAAAATAATATTTTTTAAAACCTGCGTACTGTATTGCTCATTCTTGTCTTCCCCCCCCCCCCCCGCCCCCCCCCCCCCGCCCTTAACCTGGTGCTAATCTATAATTTTAAAGCAGGGATTGTTTACACTAATGAAAGCTCCTTCAGTGAGAGTGCAGACAGAAGGATACTCCAGCAGCATTAGGAAAGTAAAATAAGACGTGGACAGAGTGCAAACAAATCCTTTCCTTTTTCCTTTTTCCTTCTTCCTTTTTCCTTCTTCCTTCCCTTCCCTTCCCTTCCCTTCCCTTCCCTTCCCTTCCCTTCCCTTCCCTTCCCTTCCCTTTCCCCTTTCCCCTTTCCCCTTTCCCCTTTCCCCTTTCCCCTTTCCCCTTTCCCCTTTCCCCTTTCCCCTTTCCCCCTTTCCCCTTTCCCCTTTTCTCCCTCTGCATGTTTTTTGGTTGTATTCTAGACTCATTCCCGCAAACTGATTTTTCAGAGAAGTATCTAATGATCACCTTACAGATGTCCAAATTAGGGCACTCACGCTTCTCTAGCACTAAGTAAAGATGTTACAGGTTTTGTTATCGACAGTAGAGTTAGACCTTTGTAAGAAACTCCCTTTCTTTTCCTTAAATACACCATCTACAAATAAAGACCTCCTGTCTTAAAGGCGTGACTCTTCCCTGTGTCTCTGTCCACATTCTATCCACTGGCTCCACATAAACTCAAACTCTGTTTCATTTAACATATTTAAATATTTTTTTACAGATAGTTAGGGTTATGGGTAGTTTGGTGCCATATTTTTTTTCTCTTCAGAAACTGTACTATGCTTTTCCCTGCTGATCCCTAAGCCCTTATTTCCCTGGATAAACCTCGGTAGCAAAGAGACCCAATGAACCCACTAAAGCAGATAGCAGAGGATCTCTGCAGATCGCTGGAAACTCTGCTGCCCGTGATAGCAGTGGTTTTCTGATCGGATTCTGGGGGTAGAAAGGAGGAGAAAAGAACAGAAAAAGGGAGGGTCTGGGGAGGGGAGGGGTGGGAGAGAAATTTTAAAAAGCACCTAGACACTGAGAAAGGGGCCGTTTCCTTAGCACCCCTGGCACAGGCCTGCCTACTCTGCCCCACCAGGCACACGGGCATGTGGGAAGGCTACAGGGATCCTGCCTACAAGGCAGACACCCCACCTCATCCCCTACCGAAACTGGCTTCTGAGGCAGTCCAGGGTAGGACACAGAAGCTGGAGGCCGCTTAGAAGTTCTCTCCCCAAGACCTGTGTCTGGGTACTGGGGATAGAATGGACTGGGATTTGTGTCCCTCTCATCATGCCCTAAGCCCGTGCGGGTTCAGCCCGAGGGGCAGCTGCATTCCCAGAGGTGCACCTCCCCTCCAGTCCCTCAGCCCCGGCTGGGGTCGCCTTACAGGGTGTCCGCCCTTCCCCAGACTTGATAGGTTTTGCCATCTCAGTTTTGAGGATGCAAGGAGAGGGGAAGCACCTCGAAGCCCTTTCCGGGGGGAAACAGTAGAGGTGCGTTTTGAGTGCAGAGAACATTTGCAAAACACTCCAGTGGCTCATCCAGCAGTGGCTCTGGCCTTTTACTGCAGACAGAGTAAAGAGACGTGGGTGCTTGCAGATCCCGTCCCCCTCTCCATACGAAGGAAAAAGCTTGGTGAAATAGCCCGTGTGTGAGGATCGCCGGGAAGCACCGGCTGCATCCCCTAGACAAAGGTGGAAGCTGAGGAAGAAGAAAGAGGAGGGATCGCACCTTCTGGGCATCCGGTCTGAAGAGAAGAGGAAGACACTTGAGGACGCAGGAGAATAAAATCTGAGTTGGAGCAGTATTAAACACAGCATCCGAGGTTGCTTAAACGTAAAATACCTGTGCACATTTCCGACTTGATATGCAATTAAATTGCAGCAGATTCCTCTAGAAATAATATCGTTGTGAGTCCTTTAAGATTCAAGAATCCTCGAGGTTAAGTAGCTTTTAAAACGTCGGTTCTGAATGGCTTATGCAATAAATGACTGCCTTCAAATCTTAAACCCATTGTAAATATGCTATGCATATGGATTCCCGTTTATCTCTACCTATTTCTTTTTAAAATGAGGGAAACATTCTTTAAAAGCTACTTGAACCACCTTATTTTAGGAAAGCAGATGTTAATGTTTTACATATTATTTTATGACCAAGTACATATGTAAATTGGAAACCATCCAGAACGCCTCTATTATTTGCTAAATGATTTTTAGTAGAGGCATATTATTCCTGGCACAACCAAGGTATAGGTTACATCAATAAATTAAACATCTGTGATTTTGGCAGTAGAGGAAATAAACGTGAGTTCCTGTAGAAGCAGGGAAAGCATTCGTGTAGAGGGAAACACACCTGCAAAGGAGTAAAACGGCCATTTACACAGCCACGCTGTAACCAGGCTCTCTGCCGTAGAGGGAAAAAAAAAAAAAAAAAAAAAAAAAAAAGAAAAGAAAAAAAGACAGAGAAAGAGAGAGAGAGAGAGAGAAAGAGAGAGAGAGAGAGAGAAAGGTCTTGGAATTCCAGGAGAAAAACGAACGCGACCCTGGATGTAGCTTTCTGATAACATATCCCGGGCAGTGAAATAAAAGCCCTGGAATGTTTTCTAGACAGGGATTGCCCTCTCTCCCTCTCTCTCCTCCCCTAAAAGCAGAGTGTTTAGCTTGCAGGAAGATATTAGCCACAGTTTCCTTCTGTCAATATTTAAGAATTCCCGGAGACTTCAAGGGGCTGAGTTTTTTCTTTTTCAGAGCAAAATATCTGCGAGAGACGTTTGTGTTTGTGAGGAGTTTTATGAGGGGTCTGAGTACATAAGAAGAGCAAGGCATAATGCATCGGCATAATAATTAACCGTATGCAATATTTATTGTCCTGTGATGTTTGTTATCATGCAGGCGAGTGCACTCAATTGAGGTTTAACAAATATGAGCGTTATTGATCAAATATAATGAATAAATATATTTATGTATTATTTATCTGTGCACACATGTATACACACAGGAGCATCTTGTTATTGAGGATGAGGAAAGCTGTCTGCCGCTGCTCCTGCCTTCCTGTCCACCCTGCCTCTGTGCCAAGAAGCTGAAGAGAAGTTAAGTTTTGAGGTTTTTTGTAATATAAAATATCGTAGATATGTGAAAAAAAATAAAGGTCACCAATAAAATTGGTCTCAGAATGGAGTATAATTGTAACAAAACACTGCTGAATTAAAAGCAAAGATCTCACTGGCTGGGGCAGCATCATCGCGAACCATCTGGTGTGTATTAAAAGCAGTGCTGTAAATATTGCTGGAAACTAATGTGGTACCAGATCCTATAGGCGCAAGGGCCTGCCGAGTTTTCCATATGCTGGAAGTGTGGATGGTGTGGCACATGGAGGGAAAGGTGTCGCATCGTCCAGGAGCTCTTAGGGCATGATTTTGCATAATCCTAATGGAAGTTTGCCCCGACAAAGAGAGGGGAAGGAGGCAAGGAGGACAGAGGAAAAGGCCTCTCTCTCCGTCCTGCTCCATCTGACGACGATAGGATGTGCAACTGCTGACGTCACTTCGCATCAGGACCGGGGAGCAAACGTGACCCAGGCAGGAGCTCATCTGTTTCTCATCACTTGGGAAGTTTCTCTCGCTCCCCTCCCGTCCTTCTTCCTTCTCCCTTTCTGCCCTTCCCCCTCCCCCCCCCCCCTTTCTTTTTATTCTCTACATAAATCGGGGCAGGTCCCATCCCCATTCTCGACCCCATCCCCTTCCTCACTCTCGTCCCATCCCCGTCCCCGTCTCCGTCCCCGTCCCTGCCGCCGCCCGGGCTCCCCGCAGGGCGGGACCGGCGGTCGCGGGGCGCTCCCACGCGGGGTGCCTGGCCCTGCCGCCTCCCTGGGCCTAGGGCTTCCCTTCCCCCCCCATTCCGATGCCATTGTTCGCGCTCGCAACCCAACTTTGGCTGCAGATTCAAAGCTCGGCAGTCCCCTGGCTCTTGCATTGTACTGAGGGTCACTTACTCTTTTCTCGGAGTTAGACTCTGCTCCTTAATCTCTCCTCTTCTCTGCTCCTCATGAGCTGTCGCGTTCTCCCCACGCACCCGAAGCTGCCACAGAGACTCGTCTTGATAAACCTGCTGCTAATCTCGGCCCGGTGCAACCAAGACAGAAATAAAAAATCTCTCTCTCTCTCTGCTTCCCCACACACCTCCTTTATTTTTTCGTTTCCCCCCCACTTCTTCTTCTTTTCCTGCAGGCTTCATTCCCCTCAGAGTACTGCCACCTTTAATTATGGGAGATACATGTCTTCCCTGGGAGTCATTCATGGTTTTTAGGTGGAAGGCATTTCGGCGGAGTAATTTTTGAGCAAGGACCAGTGCCCTATATCCAGAGGCTTTGACTGAAGTGCAGATTGAGACATATCGGGTTCCCTATAAAAGGATCATTTCTTGTGGGAGGTTGGACACGAAGTTTGGACTCGTGACTTGCATTCCTGAGAGACATGCATATTTTAAAACAACAAAGCAAGCTCGGAAGAAGGCTTAGAAGAGGGGAGGGGGAGAAATAAAAGAAAAAATTTCAAGAAGTTACTAAGTTACAAACATCTGTCAACATGGACCAATTTATGTGGCTCTCGGGGGAAAAAAATACCTGCTTTTTTTTTTTTTTATCACTTCAGGGAGTCTCAGCTACTTGCTGGAAGTTGATGTGTCTCTCCAGACGCTAAGAAATGCAGTTTGGCTCAAAACTGGGAGCTTAAAGCGCTTTAGTGGCCTGTGAATTTAAATCCCAACTCCGCCTTTATCGGTCTTCGGAGCTGGTTAAGCGTTTCAACGGATATCTCACCTCTCAAAAAGAACCACAGGTTGGGGAAAGACAAAGGGAGAGCAAATGGGGCGACTCGTGCGTTTGTTGTAGGAAGCCACTGGCGCGCCCGATCCCGCAGTGCAGATAGAGGAAAAGTGAGAAAACAAGGTGAAAAAGAGCAGCCCTGAATTACTGTGAACCCTGAGGGGAGTGGGGATCCTGGGGGCCGCGGGAAGCGCCCCCCACTTCAACCTCCTAAGGGGAAGGAAGGGAAAAAAATTACAGATAGATAGATAGATAGATAGATAGATAGATAGATAGATAGATAGATAGATTAGCTGTCGGGGAGGTAAAGGGAGGGGCTGGCCGCGGGCAGCGGCAGGTGGGCTGGCAGCTTGCGGCCGGACAGCAGCGCACGGAGCGCGGCGCGCAGGGCTGCAGCCGCCGCGGTGTGGGCAGCGGAGGCGCGGGGGTCTGGGCTGCTGCCGGGAGTTTGCAGACAAAAGGAGAAGGCCTAATGGTGAGCTGGATATCTCTGTTAGTTGTCAGCGCTGGTACACGGCTGCCGGGAAATGCTAATCAGCCCTCGCCGAGAGGGGTGCAGCCTAGGTTGACACGCACATATGCGCTCGGACTGCTGCAGGGTCTGTGGCACGCACACACACGCATCTCGCTCCTCACTGGGGTCGACCATGACCCCAACGCTTTGGTCTGGGCTTTGTTTGGTCCCGCGGTGGTATGATCCACTTTAAACGTCATATACAACAAATACATTCCTAAATAACATAATAGCGTAGCTTATAGCCAGCAGCCCCCTTCTTCTCTAAGGAGCTTCCCCCCACCTCCTCTTACACTCTTCTTCCTTTTTTTTGCAGCTGGGTATATTTTATACCTGTAGTTTTGAATTTGATCCGCTGCTTTAAGTTTGGTGGAGGGTTCTACAGGAGAGGAGGTTATTATTGTATATCCAATGATGGATTATACAGCTATCATTGAAATGACTAACAGCGAATCTAATGTCAGCCAGACAGTCGAGATTTGAAACGTTACGCACATTACCCTGATTTTACAAAATTTGGGCTAAGGAAAAGGTGAGGAGATATAATTTCCCACCATCCCTTTTACTAATTGTTGTCATTCCTCGCAACTACTTTTATAAACTGATTGGGCACATTATGTGTAGTGTCTTTGTATTTCTAGTGGAGACCACTCCGATGCCAGAGAAGAGATCCTGACATCCCTCCTCAAGCCTTCTTCGGAATATCTCCACCACCCACCTCCGCACACCAGCCCTTGCATCCCAGTGACCATCAAAACTGGTCTAGCAAGAGTAGCCAGGGTCCCCACCTTTCTGTACCTTCGGCAGTCTCAGGGAGAGGGGGTTTACAGTTCACAGGCAGAAAGTGCAATTTTTTTTCAGGTGGCCACACCTTGCACGGGGACCGCCATAGAAAAATGTCCGGCAGGATGCTCTCACTTAAAAAAGAGCGGAGGGTGACTCCATAGCACGTCCAGAGACACCTTGGGAGAAACGAGAGGGAGGGAAAAAGGGCAGGAGCCGTAAAGTGGGACCACCTTGGGAAGTGGTCGCCTTTCCCATCTTCACAGTTTCTGACTTGCTCCCCGGCTATTTTGCGCTGAAGGCGCTCAGACTGGAGAAGGAGTGGGTGCTGAAATGCTTAAAGGGTGCCTTTAAACCCAAAGCCTTCAATGAAGGCAGAAAGAATGGGGGTGGAGGTGGAAAAAAAGTTGGAAAATGGATTCGCTGACAAGTAAGGATAATAAATGAGAGCCGCTTTCAGATAGATATCTCACTCGTGAAATTGCACCCAGCTGGTTGTGTAAGCAAACAAATAGTTTCATGTTAGGGACTCTCGACTTGTGGCTTGATGAATAGAACACGACAGAGGTAAATGGTTCTTTAACTCATTTAGGAATAAAACTCTTTGGCTTCCTAAGTAAGAGACCCTGTGACGCCATGGATCCTGAGCAAGCACTTTAACAAGAGTTTTATTGGTTTCCACTTCTGCTCCTGGATCTTCCCTCTCATTCTCCCCTCTTGTTCTCCTCCTCCCTCACACCTCTGTCTTTTTCCTTTTTTTTTTTTTTTTTTTTTAATGTTTTACTCTTTTTTATCTTTCTTTCATCCCTCCTTCTCGCTCTTTGTTTCTCTCTCTCTCTTTTTTTTTTTTTTTTCCTATTCCTCTTCAAAAGCACCTCGTAGAAGAAATTCTCCCACGTCATCAGCACCTGGAAACCCGGCAGGTTTGTAAAGTACCCGAACATAGCAGGTCTGTCCGTAGCACCTTAGAGTTGTGGTTTGTGAAATGTATTTTTTTAATTATTATTACTGGGGGAATCACCACAGAAAACTCATCCTCCCTCTCTCTGACCCTCTGCGGATTGAACAGGGAAGGGTGTCTAAAAAAAAATCCCACATCCAAGTCAGTGGCTGTGAACCCAGTGAGAAAGCAAACCTTTTAAAACAATTATATAGACAGGTTTCGTAGAGATCATGCATAGTTCCAAAGATATAAAACAAGCGAAACAAACGTGGAAAAGGGCAAGGGGACCTCAATTTCTACCTGTCCCAGTAAAACAGAGAGCAGAGAAGACAGATATAGGGATCTAAAAAAACAAAGAGGAGAGGAGAGGAGAGGAGAGGAGAGGAGAGGAGAGGAGAGGAGAGGAGAGGAGAGGAGAGGAGAGGAGAGGAGAGGAGAGGAGAGGAGAGGAGAGGAGAGGAGAGGAGAGGAGAGGAGAGGAGAGGAGAGGAGAGGAGAGGAGAGGAGAGGAGAGGAGAGGAGAGGAGAGGAGAGGAGAGGAGAGGAGAGGAGAGGAGACTCTACCCGCTCTTTCAAGACTTATAAACTAACGCTTTGTATAGTCAAGGTGTCCCATGAACCGGAGGAAGCATATCGACAGCGCCTGTAAGAGCCGGGCACACGCGTTCGCGGACACTCCCTGTGAATGGCTGCGCGCCGGGACACTGCTGGAGGGGGCGGCTGCAGCAAGCCCTGACATCCCTGTTGAGCCCTCCGTCCCTCTGTTCATCTGTCGGAGAGTCCATTCAAGCCAACCAGTGCCACCGTCCCTGCCAACCCTGCCTGCTCACAGCTGGTCGCATCTGTTGTCTGTTGAGAAGAGGACGTCTGGCTACCACACCCCACAGGTAATGAGAAGAAACCAAACAGAACCAAAAAAATCAAACAAACACACTCACCTCAAAAACCAGGAAAAAACCCAACAAAAAAAAACCACAAACAAAAACAAAACAAAAAACCAAACCCAAACCACAAAAAAACCCGAAACAAACAAACAAACAAACAAACAAAAAAACCCCAAACCCTCAACCAACCAGCCAAAAAAAAAAAAAAAAAAAAAACCCAAAACCGAAAAAACCCCGCAACTAAACACCAGCAAAACCGAAGGTCCTATTCAGCCCTTTCTGTCAGATAAAAGACATTTCTGTCTTTGTGTAGGTAACCAACCAGTCTCCTGCGAGTGAACCCACGCAGAATCCACCTTTTCTTGTATTATTTCTGCTGACACTTGCAGTGACCCCGAGCCAGATTTTCGTGCAAGACCCTCCATTTACCTCAGCAGGAAAAAAATCTTTTGCATGTTGATCCGTCGATTTTATTGGTGGCGATGAGACAGGTCACTCGTGATGGAGTCCCATACCCACGCTCCCTCCCCAGTTCCACTTTATTTCGACGGATACGGGGAAAGTGGGGGCTTGTCGTTTACCCCCACCCTTAGAGTGGGCTTACCACCCTCCTCCTGCAGATGAAGGAGGTGGGTGGAAGCCGAGCCACCCAAAAGGTGCCTCCCGGGGCAAGGGCGTGTAGAGAAATCCCAGGAAAGGTGAAGCCGCAGCCCGTGGCGTTCAGTGACAGCTGGAGGAGGAACGCGCACACAGGCTCGCACAGCGACCCTCGCCTCGGCGCTACCCCTGCCACCGCCGGCAAGCCCCCCTCCTTCTCAACTCGGTTTCAACCTACCACTTAGCAGCATTTCCAAATATTTATTCGATTAAATGTATAGAAAAGGCCTAATTGGGCGGTGGGAGGAGGCAAGCTAGTTAGCGAGGTGCTAAGAGGAGTGGGAAGGAGCGCTTTGTTAACTGCCCTGCCCCGAGCAGGTCCCCTGCGCGGGGCTGGTCTGGGAGGGTCGCGCTCTCCCAAATTCCACCGACCCACAGCTTCCTCCCCTCCAACCCCACCCCAGCCTTTGAAGTGCTGCCGCAGCTGTTGGTGAGCATGGAGGGGCCGCGGAGCCCGGCGCGGCAGGATGCAGGGATGCGAGGGAACTCCCTGCCGCCCCCGCCTCCTGAGGAGCCTGGGGAACCGAGGAGCCTCCGGGGACAGCGCCCGGGCCCCCGGCAACAACACGGCAGAAGAAATGTAGATGAGGCTGGTTTTAAAGCAGTATATTGTAGATGACGAATAAGTCGGCAGAAACTTGCGGGGGGACTCCAGCCCGTCTCTACATCCACTTTTTTTTTCCCCCAGCAAATGACGCGATGATACAGTACTTTTAGCTGCCATACGAATGCCCGAGAAGCTGCAGCGTGGCAAAGGAAAACATCCACTGACACAACGCAGACTGGGTAGTTAACACTTCAGAACACAAGACCGTCTTATAAGCAAAGTTTAATAAGGGATTGAAACACTTCTGTCTAGGCACATACATGGAAATAAGTGCATCTTGTACACCTCCTCTACACCTGCAAGTTTCTTGGCAATCCGTGGGTTATTATTATTCATAAATATGAAAATTAATTGAAAAATATCTACGAAAAAGTTTGTCTGTTTTCATCAGTGGGATAACACTGTAATGAATTTATTTACATCTCATTGGAAGAAACCGAGACCTGTTTTTCTCTTCCGATATCCCCGTTTGTTTTGTTTATTTTTAGGTAGAAGGAAGCTGGTTTTTGTTTTGTTGGTTTGTTTTTTGTTGTTATTTTTGGTTGGGGGGGTGTTTGTTTGTTTGCTTGTTGGTTTGGTGGGTTTGGGTTTTTTGGGTTCAGTTTTTTGTCTTTTGTTGTTTTTGTTTTTGTTTTTCTTTTTTTTAACTGCTAATTCATCTGGGTCCCAAATCACTATCCCACCATAAAGCAGTGCTGAAAATGCTTCTTTCAGCACCTCCCATGTCTGAGCATTCCCTCTCACTCCCTGTTGAGAGCCCGGAGGGGCTGCTGGACTCCCTTTCTCCAGGGAAGGCCCCGGGGAAGGGGCAGGAACAAAGCTCTCACTCATGCAGGGTCCAAGTGAGTGACAAAAGGGAGGATGTCTGTCTGTCTGTCTAACTCCCAAATCCCTGTTCTTGTGTGCTCAGGTCTGGAATTATCCAAGTCCCCCCACTCCCAGCACCTATGAATACAGTCCGTTTCTCCATCCTGAATGGGGTGATAGCCCCATAAAGGATCTGCCCGTAATCTTGATTATCCAGCTATAACTGTCTACTGTATAGAGCTGCTCTCACCTCAGATCTGCTGCGTCTAGAATATTAAAAACCCCAAGCGAGTTGAATTGGAGAATCTTGTTAAAGAAAGAAAAAAGGGAAAAAAAGAAATAAAGAATGAAAAAAAAAAAAGGATGGGAGAGATTGTGAGAGAGAGGGAGGGAGAAATAGGAGACTATGGAAGATAGCAAAAAAAAGGGAAAACACTGCCCATGTCTTCACAAACTGAACAGTCTACCTCATCTAGACATGTTTGGAGGGCACAGGAAGTGTCTGTGTGAGAGGGACAATGTTATTTTTAAAGATCCAGCTTTATTAATACATTAAGAAAGAGCTCCCTTGGTAGTATGTGTTCTTACAGCTCTGTCTCAGATCCTATAAAACATTAATGCACTGAAAGCTCTTACAGAGATCCGCACCACCAGCTAGAAGCCTTTACCTTCAAAGGAGCTCCATTACAAAAACGATTTTTAATTTTCTGGGAAAAAAAGAGACAAGCTGAAATGAAAAGGGGTTTTTGGCACAGAGCTCAGGCCCTGGCAGTGGGTGGGCCATGGTGTGGGATGTCACAGCCTGTGTTTTTTGCATGGCCATGGCATGTAAGCATACATGAAATGCACTAGCTCACCACCCAATGAGCAAGCATCCAGCTGGATTTCTATATTAATGGAGTGGGAATACCCTCCACACACAGCAACTGGATTTGGGAAAAAAATCATGAGATCTGTTCTGGCTGACAGTAAGCACAAGGCATGCATACTGGAGTACATGTTGGGGTCTGCGAGCCCTTGGAGTGGAAAAGAAGATAAAAAACCAAAAAAAGGCAAGCCCAGCCAAGTCCTCAGAAGTGGAAAGCCATCATGCCTGGAACAAACAGGACCCATGGCTAGAGTATGCCTCCTGCTGCACAGGCAGAGGTGGTGGCATGTGGTGACTTCAATCCGTGCCCATGGTGTCTGAGAGTAAAAAGCAAGGTGTGAACTCAGCAGAAAATCCAGGTGATGGGAAAAGGTGTTTCAAAAAGGGGCAGGCCAGGCTGACAGGCCCATCAGCCTTGGTGAAAGGTTTGTGGTGCAGTCCCAGTGAGGCGAGGTCACCTAAGGCATCACACTGCAACTCCTGCTCCTTTTTTCTAGGCCTTGACAGCTCAGCCTTAAGCTTATAGATTCAAGTCCATTTTGGAGCATCCCGTAGTTTGCACGACTTGGTTGCCCTTCCCAAGTATTTTTTAAGTTCTCCTTTTTAGCACCAGTAAAGGAGTTAAACATGTGGGGAGATTTTTGTTGTTATTGTTTATGGGGTTTTTCCTTTATTTTTTTTCTTTTTTTTTTTTTTTGTGAATTGTTGGCATGTTTTAAGCAACAAGACTCATGGGTTGTGGGGTGATAAGTTGGGAGTTTTTTGCTAAATTCTTTTATTTTTTTTAAATTCTCACTTCAATTTTAATTCTTGAAGAACAGCTTTGACAACATATATCGCACTCATTATAAGAAGCAAAGGGTTATATCAAAAATTATTAGTATAGAATCACCGGAAACCTGGTTTGGAACCAGAAAAAAATACAAAACAGATATAGATACATAGACACAGGACAATTCTTTTATAATTATTTGGAAAATGTTATTTTCCCCTAATTCTCCTTTTTTTTTTTTCCTTTATGCGCATATGATGTTTTAACTTTTACCAAAATTGAAAATAAAGACTAATATATTACAAAAGGATTAGCAATGTTCATAGTAAATGTTTGCGCACGGAAATTTTGTTGTTGTTTGCTTGGTTTTGGGCGGTTTTGTTTTTGCTCTACACAAGGTTCAGTTCAGTTTCAATGCTTTTTTGTTTTGTTGGTTTACTGTACAGCATATATCAACAACAGTCCACAATAAATCCTGGAAGATCCAGTATCCCCTTCAGGTTTGATTAATATCCCCTCAATACTCATTTTTTTTTTGTCTCTTTTATTAATATTATTTATTTCTTTTTTCCTCCTCTCCGAAAAAAAAACGAAATGAAACAAAACAAAAAACCAA
Organism: Setophaga petechia; assembly: GCA_024362935.1. Taxonomy (NCBI): domain Eukaryota; kingdom Metazoa; phylum Chordata; class Aves; order Passeriformes; family Parulidae; genus Setophaga; species Setophaga petechia. The sequence continues at coordinate 17,537 of JANCRA010000172.1, forward strand.
AATAGGCCAAAAAAAAAAAAAAAAAGGCGAAATATCACAACCTCCACGGACGACAGGTCCGTCCTTCTCCCCTCCACGGCCACATCTCTGCTCCCACTCGCCCTTTCTTTTGTTCAGTGTCCACCTCCCGGGGCCCCCCCGCACCCCGAGTGCCCCTGGGTGCGAGCGCTCCCCTCTCCGCCGCTCCGCTGCCTCTCTGCCGGGGGTGCGGGATGGGCTCTAGGAGCACTGGATGGACATGTAAGGCCAGTTGAAGCTGCTCCCCGACAGTAGCATATCCCTGATGAGGGTTTCGATGGGGGTTTTACCTACCAAGCGGACGAAGAAGAGCTGCTCGATGACGGAGGAGGAGACGGTGCGCAGGGAGGGCAGCCGCAGCAGCAGCTTCCCGAAGCGGCTCGGCTGGTTGGGGTACTGGCTCCGCACGTACTCCTCTAGCGCACACTGCGATTTCTCCTGGAGGCTCTCGATGTGCGCAGCATCCGATAGGCCGCAGGCGTCTGCCCACCGCAGCGCACACGCGGAGGCAGCCGCAGAACGGCGGGAGGAGAGTGGAAGAAGGAGGCGGAGGAGGAGGATAAAGCGGGGGGGAGATGGTTAGTGGCTGGGAACCACACAGGGAAACTCTGCGAGGATGGGGGGCAGCCCAAAGGCGCACCCCCATCCCATCCCATCCCGTCTCATTCCATTCCATCCTATCCCACCCCATCCCACCCCACCCCACGCTACCCCATCCCGTCCCGCACACCACTGTCAAATAAATAACGCGACCTCGCTGTGCCTCGTTGCCACCGTGGGTGTTTTCACCCAGGATGTGATGGGGTGCCAACACCCCACTCGTCCCAGTCTCACATACACACACACACACACATTCACACACGCATACACACACAAACCCCCACATTTCCTTTTCACATCCCCCCACCGACACTCCGTACTGCCGAGCGTGGTTTCTGCTCCAGGGAGCCCATCACCGGGATGCTGGAAACCTGGACCAGCCCCCTTAAATAACGCCGAGAGGAAGACAAATAGGGTATTGGGGAAAATAATAATAATAATAATAATAATAATAACAACAACAACACCACCAACAACAAAAATAATTAGCAGAGTTGCACACAAGCAGAGTGAGACACAAGGAGTTTGTTTACACGGCTGCACATCACAGAGAGGCAGTGACTGGGTCCTGCAGCGACTGGCAGGGAGCTGGCTGGGGGATGCCGTGGGGCAGGGGAGTCTCCTCTGCTCCTGCCTCTCTGCCAGTGATCGCAAATTTGCGATGTCTTTGCAGGCTGTGTGATAAATCCGGTAGCAAAGGGCTAGGTCAGTTCCAGCTTGTGCTCAGCAGGCGTCTGTAGCTCTCAGACACAAAGCTGGGAAGAGCTGCAGCAGCTAAGCCTTGCCTAAATGAAACCAGAAAGACTCCTTCCTTATAGGTCCTTCTGGCACCCAAACTGTCAGAAACATAAACCTTGCACCTTGCAGAACTATGTGACCTGGGCAAGCGTGCACTAATCCGAGACCAGAAGCCCTTTACATCCACATATTGTATCGATAGACCTTATTCTGTTTATATAGATACAAGCAGAGAGGTATGGATGCATCTGTGCATTTGCACACACATAGAGACACTTACAAGCACATATCCTATCTCAAAGAACATATAACCCAAACCAGAGGATAATTGGGAACCAGCTGCTTGTGGAAGGACTTTCTCAGGAAATTGCAGTCATGGAAAAGTTGTGGGTATGCCCAGATGAAACCATCCACATTGTTTCGAAGATTCAGAAAAGATATTTAAAACACCAAACTAAAACAATAACTGAAAAACCTAACAAAACAACCAACCAACACACAAAAAAGCCCCCTCCAGCCATCAAGATCAGAGCAAGGCAGTCAGCTAGCAGTGCAGGTAAACAGATCAAAGCCAGACTTTACTAATATATAGATCCATATATGAATTAGTTAATGACCCCTAAAAAAACATTATAAAAATGTGAATGTACAGTTGTGACCCTGGAAAGACTCAACAAATCAACAAATTATTCAAAGCTAAAAATAAAATAAATTCTGTTGCACAGGCATTTTTGAAGCTTAAGTCTTCCCTTATCGAGAACTAACTTTGCAAAGATTTCTGAACACCTTCATCTACAATACTATGGCCTCAAGCAAAAATACAAATAAAACAAGCCGTAATTTAGGAACTTCTGAGAAGGAGAACCTTTGACCTGAGCTGTGGACTTGGCATCCCTCAGACATACAATTATCTGAGCCAGGCTGCTCTGCTAATCCATACTTCGCCTTTAATGCAATGATATTTTGCAACATCTAAAGCACCAGGTTGCAACATACATATCTATCAAAAGCTGAGGCCTGTTCTTGTTTGCAATACATATCAAAAACCACAGACCTGTTCATATGTTGATTGCCACAAATCAGATTCCATATTTACATATATCTTGCTATTTTACATGCATTATCTGCCCATTATGCATTAGGATCCTATTCAACTTCCAAACAATGCAATATGAAAGGGTCGTACTGACATCCTGGCAGAGTTTTTTTCTTTATGCCCCATATGTCATACCCTTAAGGTTAGTAAAATATTTATCAGACATTTACAATAAGTGCACCTAGAAGTGCAGGTCACTGGACAATGTGGATGGTGAACTTGCCCTCTAAAAGGGCATCAGCCTGATGTGTTTTTGAAAAATTGCCACAGGTTTTGCCTTAGACCTCCAAAAACTCAGAATTTTCTCATGCCGATAGTATCTGTTTGGCTTAAATTATTTTAAATGGTCTGGCATATGCCTTCACTTGGGTTTTATTTCACAGCCTAAAGTGGGGGTGGGAAGGCTCAATTCTCCCTTCAGAATGAGATTAAAAATAATAATAATTAAGGGATCCATAACTTGATTAGATTATGTAGCCTAGAGAGGTGCAATCCATGGGAAAAATAATGCAACCCATGTTTACCGAAGGTAAATTATTATTCCATCTCAGAAAGTGGGCTAATGTGAAAATCCTGTGTGTGCCTTGCTTTTTTATATGGCAGTGTGTCAATAAGGGAAAGCTCTATATTTCTTCTTCCAGTCTATGGTAAAGAAATTATGTAAATAAATAACCATTACTGTTCAACACACTCCAGCCTTCCCTTTGTAGTGGTGGCAATGTATTTCATGTTACATGTTCCGAAGAGTTTAGTGTTCAGAAAATATAGACGTAATCAACTGGCAACTAACTAGAAATCAAAAGTTCTTATTGCGCTGCAAATAGATTTATTTGATTTATGTTATCTGTCTCTGTCTGTTCCCAGAAATATTTATTTATGACGATGAAATGGTAGATGCAGGAATTAATAATGCCAAAGTTTGGCAGTGGGGAGAAGGAGATGAAGGCAAGGAGGAGGGTATGCAAGAGAAGGGTAAAGGAGGAAAGAAGGGAGCTGGTTTTGGGTTGCTGCACAGTTTTTGGATGGTGTCCAGAATTTTACAGAATAAATACATGCTCTCTGGAGCCCAAATGTAGAAACCACTACAGCAAAAATCCATGCCAGTTTTAGACACTTTGTCCTCAGTGAAGGACTTTGCACAATATGCCTAAAAATGTCTTTTCTGTCACTTAAAGTTTGTTTAAAAGTTGGATGACTTAGAGAAAGGCTTCTCATTAATTCCTCTCTGAATATGAAATGAAAATAAGTTTAGTGAAAAGTGGAATTGTGTGGATGGGGTAAAGAGTAGTAGTTACTCCTGACAGCAGTATTTCCATTTTCTGAGATGCCCTGTGTGATTCTGCTCTGAAATAATATTATTGTTCCCTTCCTTCATTCTCCACTCCACTGTGGGAAGGGGTTTCTCCCCTCACAAATGTTATTACATTTGGTTTTATTATATGTAAATGAAGGGCTCCTCTAAAGCCACTTACCCTTTTTCCAGCCAAGGGCAATTGTTTCAGAAGTAAAGGGGGAAGATTGGAGGGAACAGGAAGAGAAGAAAAAGAAAAAAAAATAAAATATTGCCTCAACCAAGTCCCTATCAGGGGCAATCTCCTTCACATGGCCTTTGACATGTGGAAGGGCTGAGGCACAGGCCAGACATTTTCCCAGGTCTGCTTGGGAAGAATATCTCCAAGTTAGGTCTGGGGGGGGAAAAAAGGCTCTCCTTGGCTATCCATGTGTATTGATGAGCTTCCTGAAACAAATGGAAAAGGAAAGTCTGGGAGTCTGCAAGCAGGCTGTGGAGTTAAATCACCCTGATAAATGCAGGCAGGTCTCTTTGTCACTCTTGAAAAACATGTTTCCGTCAAGAAGACTTATTATGATAAAATACATTAAAATGTCGAGTTGGCTATTCAGTAAATCTTCCATTTGTTTTAAGATTTGCACATTATCCTTTGCAAAGAAATATGCTCTCCAATGCTGCGAGACTGCATTTGCACTGGAAGTAAAAGGGGGCAGTCACAGTACATGTCTCTGACCACCCTGCATACAAATTAGATACTCCTGTCTAAATAAATTATCTGATGTTCAAATCGATATTAATACTACATTTGCTACATTACAATATAGTGCAAATTTAGGAGACATTTTAATACAATGTAAATACTGTCTTTCGTGCTTGAAAGGCAGCAAATATTGATGGATTATAAACTGCTCAGTGTTAAACAAGGCCTTTGAACGATTTGCCATCTTTGTTCAGGAATGCTTTTAATTTTGCCTCGGCCTGGTTTTAAGTCACATTTATCAGAAGTGTTTAGTTTTTGCTAATCGGGAAAAGAGGGGAGAAGCTCATACAAGAGAGGAGCTAGGGAATGGGGAGAGGAGATGTAAAAATGAAAAAGAAAAAAAAAGAAAAACAAGTAGGAAAGGTGGCAATTAGTCATATCGTGATGATAATTAGAGTCATTAAAAAACTACACTGCCCAGACTCTTATCTTGCCTTGTTTCCATTTCCTATATTTCCTTCACATAGTTCCTCTTTGATGTTTATAAATTCTCCCTTGCAGGTTACAATAATAGTATACGTATTATATTCTTATAGGCTATGACCAGAGCACTTCAAAGGCAATGCTAATGCAACTTTCCTGCTAGTTAATTCAAACCATCTATCACAGGGAAAAATTGTTAACATGCATGTTTCCACCGCCTACACTTAATTTGATTTTGGTTTTTAGTATTTTTTTTTGGAGGGGCTGTGTGTTAAAGAGCCAGTATCTGTGGCAATGAGGATGATCCCTGGACCAGAGCGTATCCCCATCAGGTGCTATGCTTCCTCGACCTCCAGTCCCTTTCCTTTAAAAAGAATTCTACTTAAATTATTTCCTTATTTTCCTGCATGTAGTTTGGGGGTTTTGCCTTTTTTTTTCTTCCCAGACATCTCACATCTACAACCCATTCCCTCACCTGAGGTGAAGAGGACGATGGCTTTCAGGCAGCTGTATTCAGCCGAATCGACGTGCAGCGCCTTCAGCTTCTCCACCTGTTCCTGGAAGATGCGGATGTGGTCCATGAAGGCGACAACGCGGTCTGCCGACATGGGGGAGGCGTGGAGGCCAGCGGCGGCCAGGAGCGGGGCCACATGGAGGGGCATGGAGCACTGCGCAGCATTGAGGACGAAGAGCTCGCTCCAGGTGAGCCGCAGCAAGGCCACCTGGTCGGTGATCTGCAGGTCGGGGAAGAAGGGAATATTGCGGGCCCACTCGACGGCGCTGAAGAGCAGACGGGCGGCCAGCTCGCAGATGTTCTCGATGCCCATGATGTTGTTGGGCTGCATGCACTGGCTGCCGTAGCGGGAGGTGGGATAGGGCTCGGCCCGCAGCAGGAGGGAGATGTATCCCGAGAGATAGCAGTGCCCGTTCAGGGGGTCGCCGTTGGTCAGCGCGTACTGGCCGGGGTTGGGCTGGGTGGGCGGCATTCTTCCTCGCTGAACCGCTGACAAAAAGAAGGAGAGAAGGAGAGGAAATGTGCATCCAGGAGGCTCGCAGGCATCACCCCGGCGGCGCTGCCAACCAGCCGGAGACAATGCCGGGCTTCTTCCCCTCCCCGCCACCGCCTCGCCCCCGGCACACGCACAGGCACGGACAGACAGAGGCATGCGGAGTCGGGCAGCTGCCGCCGACCTGCTCTGAGCCCCCCGCCCGGCCCCTGCATCGGCCCCGGCCCCGGCCCCGACCCCTGCTCAGGCAGCTTCAGCCCAGCGGCAGCCAAGCGCGTTCCACTCCCCCCACCCCCGACCACAATGCAGACAGGCTTCACAAAATAAACAGATTAAATAGAAAGGGGAAAAAAAAAAGCCAAGGCAAACAAGACAAATCCGCACACAGCCCCCTCTTCCCCCCTCCACTCTCGTAACAAAAGAAAGCTCCGCACGTAAAAAAAAAAAAGAAAGAAAGAAAACAAAAAAGAAAGAAAAAAAGGAAAAAAAAAAACAAAAACCAAAGAAGTCCTCCGGGTGGTAAGAAAGTAGAGTTAAAAATCACAGCCAGCTGTAAAAAATATAGCCAAGCTCTGTTGTGAATCCCAGCCTATTGCCCTGATACTACTGAAATTTACAAGTAAACTGATGTATAGCTCTTTAGAATAAAATATTAAATAAAATAATTCATAAAACCAAATGCGTCCATATTCTTCAAAAATACCTCGTCGTTACCCTTCAAGCTGGAACAGGTCGCAGCGTTCCAGCTCCCCACTGCTAACTTTATTACACAGAACCAGCTTTCCATCGAGTTCCCCCCTCCCCCGCCCAGCAAAGTTTTCCCTGCTAAAAGGAAGAGAAAGGTTAAATATTATCAAGGGAAAGGGGGAAATAAAATAAAAATGTCCGAACTTACAATAGCCAAACATTCGTGGAAAAAAAAGGGAACGGTGTAATTAATATCTTTGGCGAGCTGTTGCCACTGCAAAAGCCTGCAGTCAGCGTTGCACAGTGAATGCACAAGCTTGCAACTGCAAAAACACTGGATTCATTAACCATCTCCACACAGAGCGTAAGCATGCCTCGAGTCCCGAAAGCTGACCAAAGTTGGGGGTTTTTTTGATGTTCTTTTTATTTTTTTCCTTTTTTTTTTTTTTTTTTTTTTTTTTTTTTTTTTTTTTAGTGTGTGCATGTGTTTTACTCCATCAGTGCCAGCGTTTGCAGCCACTTGCCATGTAAACAAATGTAACTTCAGGGGAAGATACGGCTACTCAGGCTCGTACCCTGCACACACAGACACCCCGCACAACCGCACACGCTTGCTGGCACACACCCGTACATGCAATCACTCATGTTTCCGGCGTGCCACATTTTTCTCAACTTTCTCTTTTCTTCCCCAGTGAGCCCTCCTCGCCACCCGGGCCAGACCTCTGTCCTGCAGCCCTCCAGCCTACCTCACCCTCTTCAATCTACTTGCAAACTTGGCAGATATTTTTCATGCACAATTCTCACTTTTTTGTTTATTTTTTCTCTACCTTCCTTTTTTAAAAAAATTGCTTGCCTCCACTCTCCCAGGTGCCTACCAACAGTCCCTGCAGCTATCAATGAAGCCATCATATTTGTGAGCTCCTTCAGATCTGGAGCAGCCTAATTCAATTCCTTTTCCTGTGGCATATAAAATACGGTTTTAAAATCCCTGCTCCGGAGAATCAACAATTTCACTGATGTGACATCTTTAGAACACCTTTAACGACAGTCACAGGGTAAACTTTAAACTGAGACAACATGTTTCAAGGAGAAAAGAGGGCAGGAAATCCCCCATACACGAGAATGAGTCTGAACGCAAGGAAAACCACAGACAACTTTTGGAAAGGAGGAGAAAAAAAAAAAAAAGCAGAGCAGTTGGAAACAGTGGGGACTCCGTGCCAGATGCAGGCTGTGGATGCTGCTAAAATGAGAAGAACCGGTAAAGAGGTTATAAATCGAGATTTGTATGAAGACTTTAAGGAGAGGGTGGAGTTTGATGAAGAAATAAAATGAGCAGCGCACTAAAAAAAATAAATAAGGAAAGGAAAAGAAAAGAAAAAAATGGAAAGAAAGAAATGACAGAAGTACAGAAACATGATTCAGTCACAAACTTTCCTTTGAATGCATGGAAGGAAAACAAGGCCAAATCTCTCACAGAAGCACACTCCGGGGCACCGGGAAGCACAGGGAAGCGAAGATAGAGTAGCATATTTCCTCCCCTCCTTTTCTTTTTTTCCCCCTTTTCTCCCTTCCATCTTTTTCACACCCTTTCCTCTTTCTCTAATTACACGTCTTTCATCTTTCTTTCGGGAAAAATGAGCCTGAGAGATGAATCTACCGAGAGGTATTGCAGGTTTAAAAAGAAATGATGGGGTGGAAAGGGGGTGGGGAGGGGGTGAGGGGGAAGGAAGCTGAATGGAGTCACATCTCGTACGGGAGAAAGATGTATCTCCCCCCACCCTCCGGTCTCTTGCCAACAATAGACAAAACCACATCTAAAACACGCACACACACACAGGCATACACGCGCGCGCAGGGGGAAGTGGGGATAGCGGCTAAATGATAAATATTTAGCAAGCGATTGTAATAATAGCAATAGTAGTAGTAATAATAATAATAATAATAATAATAATAATAATAATAATAATAATAAATTCTCTGCACAATTATCAGGAAAGGAGAGAATGTGGCAGCGCCGGAGAAGGGGGTGGGGAGAAGCGGGAGGGAGGGCAGGAGGCACAAACCGAAAAGCAAAAGAAAACACCACCAACCACCATCGACAATAACAACAGAACCTGGTGCAAAGCTGCCAGATGGAGTGCAGGCAGAGGAAGAGATTGACATGTGCATGGAAATATATAGAGTCCTGGCTGGATTGCTACGGAGAGCCGTAAATATATATATATGTATATATATATATATATACATATATATATATGTACGTATATATATATATATACACACATATATGTGTGTGTGTGTATTTATTTCTACATGTTTATATTTATGTGTGTGTGTGTTTGCACGCCGCGAGTGTGTGCGCGCGTGTGTGTGTGTGTATACATATAGGTGCGCGTGTGTGCGCGTACGGACAGGCAGACACAGACAGACCGAGAGCCCTCGCACACGCACGCCTGCACAGCCAAGGGGAGAGGGGAGCGATAGCATAGTAGGGAAGAAATATTCACCTTCCCGCCTCATGCCCACTTTGAGGCACTTCTTGAGGCGGCAGTACTGGCACTGGTTGCGGTGGTGCTGGTCGATGGGACAGTTCCTGTTGGCGCGGCATGTGTAAGTTAAGTTCCTGCGGACGCTCCTCTTGAAGAAACTTTTGCAGCCCTCGCAGGTGAACTGGCCGTAGTGCTTGCCGCTGGACTTGTCTCCGCACACCACACATTCGATGTGCTGCTGGCTCTGCCCCGAGCCCTGCTGGCCCGCTCCCTTGTCTCCGGCCGTTCCCGGCGTGGAGGGGGCTCCCGGCTGGCTGGGGGTCTGCGGGGTGTGTGGGGTGGCCGAACTCCCCTGCTGCTGGGGCTGCTGCTCCCGGGCCGGCTGCGTCGCGGCGGGGTTGGGGCCGCTCGGAGTGCCCCCGGCCACGTCTTCCTGCGGATCTCGCCAGCTGCTAACTACCATTGCCATATCTCGGGCCCAAAAAAGTGCTGGGGAGCGGCGCGTCTCGCTGCGGGCTGCTGGGGAGTGAGGCGGGGGGCGGGGGGGGTGGCGGCCGCCTGGGCGCCGGGGGCGAGCGGAGAGCGAGGGGACCCTTGCTGCCGCCTGCCTCCGCCTCGGCTGCCGCCGCCGCTGCCCTGCTGCCGCCGCCGCTGCTGCCGGCTGGAGCCGCTCCTGCCGTTTTCTTTATTTTATTTATTTTTCGCCGCCGCGAGCCCCCCTCCTCTCGCTCGCGCTCTTGCTATTTTTTTTTTTTTTAGAGAGGGGGAGGGGGCGACGGAGGATTTTCTCCCTCTCTCTTTTCCCCCTCCCTTCCCTTTCCTTTTCCTCCCTTCCTTTTCCTTCCCTTCCCTTCCCTTCCCTTCCCTTCCCTTCCCTGCCCTTTCCAGCGCTTCCCCCTCTTTAAAATACCCCCGCCTGACCGCTTCTCGCCTCTGCTCCCGCTCTCCCCGGCTCTCACTGCCTCTCCTCGCCCTCCCCCCCCCCCCCCCCCTCCGCCGCCACTTCAAGTTGCAAAATCAGAAACGGCAAACAAGGCTGTCGGGAGAGGCATTCAGGAGAGTAACACGCCGGACACGCACACGCAGGAGGCAGACACGCGCGCAATCGCCCGGCACACGGCTCCCCACTCGCGCACACGCACACACGCACGGGCACAGGCACACGCGGTCCGGGCGCTACGAGCGCGGAGGATGTGCAGGCATAGAGGAAGCCGCGGCGCCGCCGAGGAGGAGGAGGAGGAAAAGGAGGAGGAGGTGGAGGAGGAGGAGGGGAAGGAAGAGGAGGAGGAGGAGGTCGCCGCTCGCCGATCGCCGCCGCCGGGGCTCGGCCGCCGCCGCTCTCGCGGAGGCTGCTGTCGCCGTCGCTGTCGCCGCCGCTGTCGCCGCCGCCGGTGCCGGTGTGGGCTCTCGGGGAGGCGGGAGGTCGAGAGAGGAGCCGCTCGCCGGCGATCAGAGTATGGAGGTGTCCGGGGGCCAGGTCCAGGGCAGGGCGCCGTCAGCCATTCAGGGCGGTGGAGCCGGGGAGCGCGGCGGAGGCGGGCGGGGAGCTGAGGCAGTTTGATCTCCTGTCGCGGCGGCGGGGAAGGAGGAGGAGGAGGTTGCCGGTCGCTGCTCTTTCTCTCCCGAGCTGCTCTCTCTCGCTCTCTGTCTCTCTCGCTCGCTCGCGCTCTCTCTCGCCTTTTTTTTTTTTTTTTTTTTTTTTTTTTTTTTTTTTTTTTAAATCGCAGAAAAAAAAAATCGGATGTGACTAAACTCGCAGAGGAGACGAATTCACGGCGAAGTGTAAAAATAGAGAACGGGAATAATAATGACACTTGCAGGAAAAAGAGAGATCCAAAGTAGGTCGGTAAATAAATCCTCTTCTTCTCCTCTTTCTTGCCTTTTCGGTGTTCTTCTCCTGTGAGAGCGCACGATACTGGTTGCGAGGAAAAAAAAAAAAAAAAGGAAGAAAAACGGTGGAAATCGCCCCAAAAATATTCTTTTTTTTTTCTTTGTTTAGTTGCCTAAAAAAAGTATTTCTTGTAAAAACTCATCACCCAGAAGAGAAGCCCTCCCCCAAAATAAAAAAGAGGCAAGAATTGTCAAAATAATAACGGTATTAAGATGTGAACGCGTTCTCTCTCTCTCCGGACTTTCCCCCTCCCCCCTGTTTCTCTCTCTCTCCTTTCCCCCTTTTTTCTTTCTTTCTTTCCGAGTTTGTTTTTTTTTTTTTTTTTTCAGTTTCACCTCTCTCCTCTTCTCCTGCAGGAATGAAGCGAAAGACACAAGGAGGAAGGGTGGAAAAAAGAAGAAAAGGAAGGAGAAGAGGGAGATGAAGGGGGGGCACACAACTAATAGAATATGCAAGAAAGGGAAGGGGGGGGAGAGAGGGAGTGGGGGAGAGAGGGAGAGAGAGGGAGAGAGAGAGACCCAAAAAATGAATGCGTTTAAACGGGAAGCCTAGCAAAGCAATGTTTCCGAAAGGGGGATCTGCGCGAATGTCTGTATATAGTGAACTTTGACACTACTATTGAAACTGACACGTTTCTATGGAGATCGCTGCCTTATATGGAGCTCGTGTCAAGGAGCCAAGAGAAGGGCTGCTGGCAACTGATAATCAAAGGCGACTGACTGGTCAGAGCCCTGAACTGGGGGGAGAGAAAATGGGAGGCTAAGGTTAGCCAAGCCTCCTGCACTCCATTGGTTACCCTACAACTCCCCCCCTTCCACCCCCCCCCGCGCTTTGCTTTCTTTCTTTCTTTTCTTTCTTTCTTTCTTTCTTTCTTTCTTTCTTTCTTTCTTTCTTTCTTTCTTTCTTTCTTTCTTTCTTTCTTTCTTTCTTTCTTTCTTTCTTTCTTTCTTTCTTTCTTTCTTTCTTTCTTTCTTTCTTTCTTTCTTTCTTTCTTTCTTTTTCTTTCTTCCTCTCTTTCTTTCTCTCTTCCTCTCTTTCTTCCTCTCTTTCTTCCTCTCTTCCTCTCTCTCTTTCTTTCTCTCTTTTTCTCTTTCTTTCTCTCGTTCTCTCGTTCTCTCTCTTTCTCTCTCTTTCTCTCTCCCTTCTCTTTCTTTCCTTTATTTCTTTCCCTTTATTTTTTAAAAATGTAAATGAAAAAAAATTCTTCACTACCTACTGAATGGGATAGGGAAGGGAAAGGAAAAAGGAGGGGGGAGGAAGGGAGGGAGGGAGAGAGGAAGAGTAGAGAGAGGGAGAGGAGATTCTTCTGACAAGCACAATTTACACTGAGATCCCCCTATTTACTTTGAGACCTGATTAATTTGGGTCGTCTATGACCCCTCTACCCCCCCCACCATCACACACATGGCCAGAGGAGAATGCATTGCGATAGGCAGAAAGATGCAATTAAAAGGACACGATGGATGTGGGCTCCCTGTGAAAAGTTAGTGTTGGTTGGGGTTTTTTGTTTTGTTTGTTTGTCTTTGTTTTGTTTGTGTTTTTTAAAAATTTTTTGTTGTTGTTGTTTTTTTCCCCTACAGATCTGAAATAGGGGTTTATCTTCCACTTTCCAGTTGCAAAAGCCACTCCAGGAGTTTTATTATGGAGAAAGAAACAGGCGCTGCACGGAGGACCAGGCGTCCGTATATGCACACCCTTGCACACACACGCGGTCGAGTCCACACACATATTCAAATCCCCATATGTTCCCATCCCACTTAAGGTTATTTTTGCAGCCTGTCCCTCGTCCCTCACCCCTCATTCCTCACCTCACATGTCCACCCGCAGCCCCGCAGGGCTCCGAGCTTCTCGCGGGGGTTTCAGCCCTACCCTTTAATTTTATTTTGGGGGTGTGTGAGCAGTCAGGATAACCCCCACCGCCCTGCACGCAGTGCCCTCCCCCTCGCTCCCCTCCCCCCGGCTCTCCTGATCTCTCCAAGTGCTCCTCGCGGGCAGGGGGGATGCGCGGGGGGTGCGGGGGTGTCAGTCACCCCTTGCCCTGCGCTCCCCTCCGCTCCCGGCTCCGGTCCCGGCGAGCGGGAATCGCTGGCTCCGGCTGCCATCTAGTGGGCACGGAGCCTCGGCCCGGGGGAGCCCGGCACAGGGGGTTCCGCGCCTGCCTGGCAGTCTTCCACCCCACCCCCGACTTTTACCAAAAAATACATTTCCCCTTTCTTATTTTAAACATAAAACTGCACTGAGGAGAAGACCCTCTTCTTTGCAATTTCTATCTCTCTCACAAGCCGGTCTTTAGAAGCAACTTCCCTTTTGTCAGGGATCTGAAATTTGCCTTGGGTTCGAAAGACTGTGTGTGACAAAGAAGAAGTAGACTGTAAAAACTGAACAGCTTCCCCCCGCAACAAAAAATCCCACCAAAACTAACACCCCAGGCGCCTCTACTCACCACCATACCTTTCTCTTAGCTCCCATTAAAGTTTATAATCAGATTAGAGGGTGAATGGAAAACCTGCAGAAGGAAAGTGAATTAAATAGGTGACAGAAATTTTATTGTTATTATTTAGTTCTGTAAAGTGATGTTGCTTTAATTAAAAATAAAGTGAAAAAAATAAGCCCCTCAAATTTGATGCATAATGATCATGATATTTTTTTTCTTTCCCTGTCGACTCTGAAATCTGAGGCTGGGAGCCGCCTGAAGAAAAGATTCCTTCATCATTTCTAAGATCAGAATAAACGCTTGATTTTGTCCCGAAATAATGAAGAGATTTTCAATGAGCCCCTTGGCCAAGCCGTCTCTGTTGTATATTGCATTGATAAAAAGGATGTTATTGACTATGCAACAGTAGGTTTCTTTCCTCTCTCTCGCTCTTTCCAAATAAAGTCTCCGTCCTGTCTCTTGATCAGTGAGAAGGTGAAACGAATAAGATTAAATAGGACAAAAAAGCAAGCTCCGTATGTGTATCATCTAGATTTTACTCCCCAGACTGTGAAGAGACAGGGAGTAAAAGAGGCAGAGCGAGGCACGGAGGGGGGGGGGGGGGAGAGAGAGAGAGAGAGGGAGAGAGTGAGAGAGAGAGACACAGACACAGACACAGACACAGACACAGACACAGAGGCAGAAAGCCTGAGAGAAGGTGGACGGACCCAGCAGCCGCAGCCCAGCTCCTCCCGGACCGGGCACTCTGCCGACGGCCCCGACTCCCCGGGCCACCCCAGGCAAGTCGCCACTTCCTTCCTCGTGGTTTCGGGGCAGAGGGAGGGGAGCAAGGCCGCGACACTTGGCAGGGAGACCTTCCCCAGTCCTGCCCCCCTCCCCCCGGGCCACCTCCTCCCCTGGCGTCATTTGGGCATCCCGGCATTTGGGAGGAGTGAAAGGCTCCTAGTCCTCATTCTGTCCGAGATTTTTTCTCCCTCCTCCCTTCCGCTCCCCTTTCCCCCTATAGGAACATGTGTGGGAATTTCCACTGCTCCCCTCCCCATATAACGCGCGTGTCTCACAGGGGTGACCCACGCAGGTATGGCAGGCACCGACCTGGGTGCCAGGGCCAACTGCAGCCGCAGGGCGCCGGGCTGGGGACGTGCAAGCATACCAACGTTCTTCTCTTTCACCTGCTTTGTTTGTTACTTGATCACCTAATGAAAAGATCGATGACAGCTTGTTTATCTGGATGATAGTGTCAACAGATTACAGGCGCAGTAATCAGATGTTTCCCAGCCGGGCTGGGCACAACTGTAACACAGAGGGAGCCTAAACATGCTCAGACTGCGCTAGTCTGGGCAGCGGGAGCTGTGCGGCGGGGAGAAATTTTTTCCCTTCGTCTGGCTGGAAGCGCTTGGTGGTTTTCATTCGCTCCGTAATGAGGAAAAGCAGCTTTTAAACGGGATTTGTAGAAATAGCCGATGGGTGAAGGGCCGGTGAAGTTTGCGGGAGTCCCGAGGAGAAACCCGTCTTCGGCGTCCTGTGGCTGTGCTGTAGCCTGTTGGGGAGGGGAGACGGGACTCTGGGCATCCATCAATAAAAGTCTCATGCTTGTGCTGACCAGGTTAAAGCAGAGATCAGTCGACGAGAGGCATTTCCTTTCCTCAACAAATTACAGGGACACGGTCACAACTCACATTTAATTGGGAAATGAACTTCGATTCCTTTTTTAACCTCTGTGGATCTGGAATGTGTAAAGGAGATGGAGCTGGGAACTTGGATAATTAATTTTCCCTCTGTTGTACTAGATGCTACTTTCCCCAGGCCAGAGTCCAAGGCTGGGATCTGAAGGTGGGAGTGTTTTGGGAGGCTTTAGCCGGTGGTTTTGGTTGTTTCTGTTTGTTTGGGTTTTTTTCCTCCTTTCTGTATCTCTCTTCTCCACCCCTGTCTCCTTCCTCGTGTAACCCAGGCCAGAACGGCACTGGTTCCTCTCTTGTCCCCTGCAGAAAGGAAAAGTTCCTCTGGAGATTAGTGGTGGATTTGTGAGCGGCCCAGCTGCATGTAATTTGGGAGCTTGGATACATAACCCGTGTTTTCTTAAACAAATAAGTGCCTTCTTCAGCTGTCGAGCTCCACAAGGCACTACACACACACAGACAGACATACATACATGTATATATATATACATACACATACACACACATTGAAAAAAGTACTCACATGGGGTCGTACATACATATATTCACATATATATTGCACGCACCTATGGAGTGGAGTAGATGGAAGACAGTGTGTGCACACTTACACAGGGTGCAGTGAACAGCTTTGACCTGCAAAAAAATTTTCATTCTTGCTTTCAATTTTTAGTGTATTTAGTCGTCCTCAGTTCTGACCTGTGGACACCTACAGGCTGTAAAACCAGAGTGTTGTCCTGAGGTTTCCCCCAGCCTCTGCCTTCATCCCTTGGTTGGAGCTTTTCGGACGGTCCCTCTCCTGGGCCGAGCCTGCTGCAGAGCGAATGTGAATGGTCACATTGGACTCCCCCGGTCTTAACTGTGTGTCCCAGCCCGGCTGCTTCCCAGGCCCCCAGCCAGGCTAGGGGTGGCACTGCTGTTCCAGGCCTCCACAACTGGTGGTGCCCAGCCAGGCCTCACTTCCCATCAGCAATGCTGGGGCTTTTCCTCACAGGCATTTTTTCCATTTGCCTTTTTTCTCCCTTTATTTTTTCCTTTCTTTTCCTGCCTCCGCTCAAGCCAGACCTGAAGGATAACTAAGTTTCTTGAGGAACGCAACATATGGTGTGTGTGTGTGTGGGAGGTGGTGCTTCTGGAGGAGACGCAGTCACCCCCTGCCCTGGACAGGTGGTCTCTGGTGAGTGGCATCACCCTGGAGAGACGTGACTGAGCAGGCCCAGCTCTTCGTGAGTGGTCTGCGCTGCTCCTTCGCTGCCTCCTGCAGCACCCACCCGCAGCTGTCCTGAGGGACGCACTCTGGGATGCTTTCTGCCAACCCTGGTCGCTTTCTAAAGGAGGCCTGATGCCAAAGGTTGGCCCATCCCACCCTGGACTCTCCGGGTGGGTGTTTTTCTCCCCCCCTCCTGGTATCCCTATCACAGTTACCCTAGCCCGTCGCCCAGGACGTTTCAGTACTTCCCACCGAGGGCGACTGGACTTGGGAAACAAGGCCCTCCACCTTTCCCTGCTGAACTGCCCCTCCGCCCGTCTGCCGCACATGCCCCGGGCCACGCCATCATGCATAACCTGCTTTATTTATTTATTTATCAAAAAACCCCAAACAAAACCCCCACTCTTTGGAGTGTACTCCTTCCCTCCGTTTCCTCTGTGAAACACCATCTTAGGGTCACGGCCGACATCCCCGCGGTATCCAGAGCTGCTGCTGGGTCTCGCAACCCACCGGGTATTGTGTGTCCCACCCCGCCGAAGTGTGCCCGCTCTTCCTCGCCTTCCGCGTTTGTTTAACACAGAGGCGCGACCGCCCTTCCTTTCCGCGCACACCGCCTGCTTCCCTGGAATTATTTTAGACGGGATTGGCAAAAAAGCAGTGTGATAGCGGCCCTCGCAACTCCCCCCGCCACGCCCTCGGGAAGGCAATCTGCCGTTCCCGCATCATCTCCGGCAGCGGGTCCACGCAGAGCCGGGGTTTGTCATTTGTTAGCACTCAAAAGTACCGGGCTCCAGTGCCAACCAGAAAGCAGGCGCTCGTTATCCCTACAGACAGAAACGCCTGAGCACCCCACAGTCAGCCTTTTTTCCCCAATTAAAAAAAAAAAAAAATCTGTGCCTAGAAGTAAAAACCAAACCAAAAGCAAAACTAAAAAACACACAGAACCCCAACCAACAAGCACGCAACAAAAAAAATGCTGTCTTTGTGAGGACGGGAGAGAAGGCACCCAGAGCGAAGGCCATTTTTCTAACAGCTCAAAGAAGCATAGCAATTCCCAAGTAGAGCTGCAAGAACAGAAACTGATGACCTTTGGATGGAGATCAAACTTTCGTGTATAAGGAAAATCTGGGAATAATTTTCAACACACTCGTGAATCCAGGACCAAATATTTACATTCGGCACAAATATAGCTGCGGTAATCCGAGCGCTGAAGTCAAGAGAAAAAAAAAATACAAAAGCCACTAGCATAACGCTTTGCACTGAAGAGTTCCGACTGTATTTTATGCTTTCAGCTTCTGTTAGGGCTGAATTTGGTGTTTTTATGATTCTGAGTTGCGCTGGAGATTTTGATAAAGAGCTGACGTTTGGAAACGAGTTTGTAAGTCGTGAGATTGTCCTGACAACGCCATCGACGGCAGTATATAATAATTTCCTTAATAGTTACTGTCAGAGATTTCATTTCTTTTACTGAGGGGATTAGTTAGTCAGGAGTAGATTTGAGCTGGACTTTCCGCAGACCAGAGAACGGCTCCAAGATGTTTAAGTATTTAATGTCACTTTCTCCCCTGCATCCGAGATAAAACTGTGCAAAAGTATATTTGCAGGGAAATAGTCAGCAATGGTAGAGTAGCAGCGGTATAATCATATTTATTCATCAGAAATTGATCTGAGTAATAAACCTCAGCATTTCCATTGAAACTGTCAGGAGCAAGATATGTTTATTACAGCATATTCTGTCTGCGTGGGGAGGACGGGCTGCGCTTCAGATAAAGTTTAACTGAAACAGAATAAACACAGTAGATCACTACAGCCCAATACAAAAGCTACAAATGGCTGCTACATATTTTATGGCGCAAAGGATTTTTTATTATTTTTAAAAAATTTAATTATTCACACATTTCTCGGGGTTAAGCCCAGACATATCCAACAGTGTCGTTAATAAGTTACACAAAATTGCCTGATCCTATCAAACGGGTCTAGAGTTATATGTTTTATTGTTAACCCCTTCCACCGAATCTTCTGAAGCTGAAAGGGAAAGCGAAAGGGCTTTTGTCCGAGTTGATCCTTGGCTATTCTGGGGCTCAGGTTGGTGTGAAAGGGACGAGGAGGTCTCTTGAAATCTCCTTTTATCTACTCCTATTTTCTCTCTGGATCAGCAAATTTGAATAGACACCATCTAATCGCTCGTAATGGAAAATGGAAAAAAAAAAAAAAAAAAAAAAGAAAACAGAGCCACCCAACAAAAAACAACTGTGTGTGTGCTCTGAGAGCTGCGAAAATGCTTTTGCACTGGGCTGTCTGGCCGAACGGGTGCGCGCCCTTGAGTGCGCCAGACAAGGACCAGCGTGAGCAGCCCCCTGCAGCCGAAGCCTGCTACGCGCGCACCCTGCGACTCCGCGGAGACACAGGCATGCCCTGTCCCTCCTCCCTTCGCCCCCGCGCCAGGGTACTCCCTGCCTGGGGCCGGGTGGTCTGGGGGTGGGCTTGCTCGAGCAACCAGCATCTCAGAGACTCCTTCCCGGTGCCCGGGCTGTGAGGACCTTTTTTGAGGGGTGATGCTCGGAGTTGTAACACGGAGTCGACCCGACACTATTTTCTCTCTCACCCTCAGACTCCTGGATTTTCGTAATTTGCACTTATTGCGGATACCTGGACTGAGACAGTCCCGGCCGCCGGGAGTGGGTAACCCCAAGGAATAGTCGTCCTGTGGCGGGCAACTAACTCCGTGCATCAGTCAGGCACCGACGGAGGTGTCCTCAGGTTCCTGGAGATCCTCTTGCCAAGGCTGGTGTTTCTGTGCTTTTTTTTTTTTTTTTTTTCCTCCTTTGCGTGGGGGATGTTGAGTTTTTTTGGTATGCGTTAAGGGGAAAAATAAAAAAAAAAAGAGGCAGCCAAACTTGGGGGCCTCTGTCAAATAGAAAAAGTTTTGTTCTAGAGGCTCAATCCAGGGCACTATCTCTTCCTTCCTAGCAGCTCAGAAATTGGCGTTTCTTTCTCAGTCTGGGATACTTTTGCTGAAAATTCCTTCATGTGACTACTTTGTTGCTAAGGCTACAAGTTCCCATCCCGACACACAAATCTTTTCCACTCCAGGAGCAGCTCAAGTCCTGGGCAGAAGTCATGACTTAAGAGACTTACTTCAAACTCCTTGGAGTGCCTCCCTGCTAAATACCTGCTTAAGTCTAGAGGTTCAAATGAAGTCCTCCCCCCCCCCATCCTGTGTCACCCCCCTCCTTCTCTCCCGAGGTACGTTTTGTTGGGACTTCTAGTAAATAGATAGCGAGAAGAAACACAGTCGAATAAGGATTAAATTAAGTAGAAGAAATCCAGGCGATGTATATTTTGAAGCTCCGATGGGGCGTCAAACTGATGTTTAGCACATTTTTTCCACTCACTGTGCACAAGTCCTCAGCCCCCATCGCCTTGTTTAATTTTTTCACCCCCGAGGAGGCGGCAGTTGTGGGAGGTGGACAGAAAAAGGCTCCCTCGACCCACAGATCTTTTCCTATCCTCAAATGCCATGGGAAAGGGCAAGGAGACGCCGTGTCCCCAGGCACGGTTGGGGACACACTCCCACACACTCTCACTCTCACTCTCTCACTCACACTCACATTCACACGCAGAGAGGGGCTCTTCCAGCACCGAAGGACCTGTGAGATGGAGTACTACGTGGTCATCCAGGCTGTCCCTAAATGCAGAGCTCAGGTGGAAAGTGTTTTTTTTTTTTTTTTTTTTTTTCTTTTCCCTTAGCAGAATTACCCATCTCCTTCCTCCCCACTGCCCTCGCTGCTCTCTTGGTTGCACCGGTCAGGAAGATACAGTTTTATCTCCTCGGCTCAGTAGAGTGGACACGAGTTTGTGCACGACTAAGCCCACCAGCACCACTGAGAGAGTGGCTCTCCTGGATGCAAAAGGAGAAAAAAATCTCAACAAAACCCCCCTAACCTCCCTCCCTACCGCTCCCGCCCCCCAAGCCCCAAGAAGCCCCAGAGAGGCTCTTCTCCTGGAAAAGTTAAGTGTGACTTAGTAAACATTTGTTAATGCAAATAGATATGAATAAATAAACCTCAAACCAGGTAGTTTGGGTGTAATAGTTTAGCAGGACTAATTGCAGACAATGAAGCTGAAATGACTTCTGCAATTAGCTGCTGGTTGGAGCTTATTTGGAGGAACTGTCAGCTCTAGCGATAGGTAATTGCTTTATTGCTCACAAAACTATCATCTATTTAGAACATATGTGCTAATTACTCTGGATGGGCGTCGGAAAAGAGACCATAAATCTATTAGCCCTTTAAAGAGGTACTTGTGAACGACCAAACTCCCTTCCTTGGAGCTTAAGGGCAAGAGTCTCGTCTGGATGGTACTCTTTCCATAAAATAAAATAAAATAAAATGAAATAAACTAAACTGAAATGAAATAAAATAAAGTAAATTCAGCCATATATACACGTGTATTTTTCAGCGTATATTTGCGACTTCACAGTGGGAGGGAAAATAAGGGAAATCATCCTTCTGTGGACCAAACTGGTGCAATAAATCACTGTCATAAAACCGATTTTCCTCTTCAGCTTTGCACTATTTTCCCCCCAAAAAGATTAGTTTAAAAATCTTTTAATTGGATTACTCTGGAAAATTAATCTCCTTTGGGCTCGCTAAGTTTGTGTACCAAATATCTGGAATTAATTCAGTGCCACAAAACGCATCTGCGATGCCTTTTGTTCAAACTAGCTAAAAAAGGGACAGGTAGGGAAAGTGGCATTTCGCCGTACGCATTCGTGTCCCCTCGCAGTTCTCTATGCATATTCATTGCTGTATTCGTCGCATTGTAGCGCATAAAATTGCTATTGTAAAGGACATAAACAGAATTGTTTGCTGGACTGTGCTGTGGGTCAAGACACCAGTGAGGGGTGAGGAATTCAGGGGAAAAAAATAGAGAAAAGAAAAAGCTTTGGCAGCCCAAGTAGCAGTCTCCCAGGCGTCGCGCACCGAGGGTCATACCCGGGTCGAAGCGGCTTTCCGTCGCCACCCGCCCCCGGCCGCTCCGCGGGTGCGCACTCCCTCCGCGCTGCTCCGAGCACTCCACCCTCCCGCCCCCGCTCGTCTCCACTGCTGCGGCTGCCCCGGACCTGCGGCAATTTCGGGGCCGTCTGAGTGGAACTCCCCATCCCCGACACCCGCTGGGATTCAATAGGATCCCTTAGTTTTCAGCGCAATTTGAGCGTGAGCAGCACCCTCGTGAGGTGCGGCTAATTGCGGGGGCGGCAGGGGGTTAGAGGCGTAATGACTTGTCGGGGCGGGGGTGGTGGCTCTGTAACACAGCGTCTTCTTTCCCCCCGCCTTTTACAAGTACAGGCTATCTCGCTGCTAACAGAGCAATAAAGCTCTGGGTTCATCTCTGTATTTTTACTTGCTTGTTTTCCCGGAAGCAAACGAAGCCGTCGCTTATTCCCGGAGGTTTATATGCAGATTGTAACGTTATACAGAGTCTTGGGGACCGAAGGGACAGGGAGCGGTTCCTTCCCGGGGTAGGAGTGTGGGAGGAGAGATGGTGAGCGGGAAAGTTCCTCCTGGGTGGAACAGGAGGCAGGTATCGCTTGTGCGAGTGTCTGTACGGGTGAGCTGGGCACTCAGGCTGGGTAGGTGAGAGGGCAGCACGGGTTGGGCACGAAGCCGGCTGGAGGATGAGGTTGACGAGTGTGAGGATGAGGATGAGGATGAGGGTGAAGGTAGGTTTTGGCCTCTTGAGCACTGGTCTAGCTCAGCGACCTATAGAATGATCTCTCAGTCCAGATCCAAATCCCAGCCATTCTTGCATGCTTGTCGCCCTTCATAGGCTGTGTGTGGCATTTACAAGTCAGCATTAAATTTCCAGCGTCAACCGCTGCTGAATTGCGAACTGCGGAGTGGGATTGTCTATGTTTAATAATACATGACACAAACACGTGTGGAATCACATGGAGGGAAAAACATGCAGATCCAGGTGAACATCCCATGCTACAGGCTGGACATATCACACAGGGGCGTGTCACACGAGCACAAGCCCCGAAATCCTGCAGACAGGTGTCACATGCGCTCACATGCAGCCAAACAACTTCCATTGCAACACGCGTGAGATCCTCGCGTGCACGTGCACAAGTAGATCGCTGTTTCCAGACAAACTTTACGTACTTACTAAAGAGCCCTGTGGTCTGCAGTGAATTAATTATTGCACCTTGGATCCCTGCTGACCATGCATCACCCTCGTGTTTCTTCCCACCGTGCACAGGTAGAAGTTTTTCAGCCCTTTGCTGTAGCTAAACAGTTGCATTGACAGAATCTTTATCCCTAATCACATGATGTTAAATGACTCTTAAAGTCCCTTCTGAGACAAACGAAGAATTCTCTCTCTTTTTCTCTCTTTTGTTTCCCTGTCCATCTGCCTGCACTGGACGTGCTCTGTGGAAAATGTTTACAGTTTGGAGGACTCTAACCGTGGCTTTCCAGCTTTGAGCTCCCTCTGGAAGCGGTAAGAGCAACTACTCCATATTACTGCACATATTCCAGTATCATTGTGGGTCGCAGGTGTTGCAGCCGCTATTGTTTGCATCCCTTCTGCAGCCCCGCGGCCAGAGCCCAGAGGTTGCACCGACCTCCATATGCTGCTATGCACACCCTCAGAGGCCGGGGCTGTCCGCGCGCTGAGCGTGCACGGAGGTGGAGAGAGGCGAATTTGCGTCCTCACCCACCTCCGCTCCTCGCCGCCCTTCGGCCGCCCGCTGGCCTCTCCCACCAGGGCTCAGCATGGAAATTCTTACTTTCTCCCAGAAGGGGAATAGACAGTGTGGACAGGCATCTTTTTCGGTTTAATGTCAGGAGTGCTGAGCGCCCAACGCAAGGCAGGAGGCAAAGACCTCCGAGATAAACTAGGATTGCCCTTTAGCCCCAGGCTGGGAGTGGAGGGACAGTGAAGACAGTCACCGCCCCGAAGGTTCCGAGGCAAAAACTAAGCAGAGACGACAGGCAAAACAACTCCTAAACAGCAAAATACCTAGAAACCCCGAGCTGTGCACTTTTGACCAGAAAGCACCTGGGACGGTTGCTTTTAATTTAGTGGGTGCAATGATCCTTTAGAGGCGATGTAAAGGATGCATTTGTAACGAGCTACAAAAGTGAGGGTTGGAGGCAGGATGCTGTGCTATGCCGGAGCATCCCTGAATTGCATTAAACTG
Source organism: Setophaga petechia (assembly GCA_024362935.1). Lineage (NCBI taxonomy): Eukaryota > Metazoa > Chordata > Aves > Passeriformes > Parulidae > Setophaga > Setophaga petechia. The sequence continues at coordinate 41,064 of JANCRA010000172.1, forward strand.
TGTCATGAATCAGTGTCATCATGACGTATGACACACCACAAGGGATCATGATGAGTGACTGGCATAATAGACACAGATAGTGGACCAAAGTCTCCTTGACAATTCTTAGTCATATGTCTTGGGGGGATAGTTTTACATTCATGATCCGTTTGTTTGGAGCCAATACAGGAAGAGAGACACACGAAGCACACGGCGGAATCTGTCTGAGCAGCATGAAGACGGGCTTAAATGGCACAAAGCGTTGCCAGGGGGGAATCTGAAGAGATCGCAGGTTTAGCAGCAAAACACGTGGAAAACCCCACCTGCTATTAGGCTATACATAATTAAGGAGGACACCCCTGGTTTCTCCTGCCAGCCCAGGAAAGGGCTGCCTCCCCCGGCATGTTTCCGCGTTTCTCCGTCAATAAGCTGCAGAGCCTCTCAGGCACCACGCCCCGCCCGTCCCCCGGGCTGATAACCTCCTGTCCCATCGCAAACTGGGGGACGCCGCTCGTCTCCTTTCCCTCACGCTTGAGCTTTGCTGCGGGCTGCGAAACTCCGAGACCCCAGTGCTAGCAGGGGCAGGTCTGCCGAGCAGGCAGGAAGCACACCTATAGTAAACACTTAATCGGAGAAACGCCCCCAGTATGCCTCTCGCTACGAGCTGGAGAGCCCGAGTTGTTGGAGCTGCGGGTTTTCTTTTGTTTGCCAACTTCCCGAGCTACCAGTTTTTTAAGTTTTTTTTTTTTTTTACTACCATGCCTTTGTTTTTTTTCCTTTCCCTCTCCTCCAAACTTAAGACTCCCTTTGGCGGTGTCTCCAGAAGGCCAAGAGGGCCCCAGTGACCCTTTGAAGGTCATCAGCACTCCGAAATCCGCCTGGGCTGGCTGGGAATGCTTGCCGTCTCAGCGGAGATCACTGACAGGCTTCTTCCCGAGAGACTAAGTTCGCGAGGCTCCCTCTTCACATAGACCCTTCAGGAATACTGATAACCTCTAGAAATCTCCATAGGAGGCATTTCAATGAGCAAAATGAATGACATACGCCCAGAAAATAAGAGTACAAGAGGGGAATCCTCTTCAGTCTGAACCACCGCCCCACCCCCCTTCCCCAAAACAAACAGACAAACAAACAAACCCGAAAACCCCCCACAAAAGTGATGGTCCAGATACTAAGAAGTTCACTAAGTGTGCGAGCATCTAATAAAGGGAATAGCGACATTTTAAAAAGAAAACATCTAATGACTTCATTTGATTTGGAGGATGAAAGAGCCTTTTTAAATCAGTCCAGATTCACTGGCCTAAATGTGGCCAATTTTTGAATATGAAGGTTGTACTGAGTCTGCCTTCTTTCAAGATGTCATCTGAAAGGTAATAGTATAGGTGAAGTAGTGTAATTACACCGTAGAAACTTTTGTTTCCCTTTCTTGGCAATTTAATTCGGTACTTCTTCACTTTCTTAGGAACAGACTGACTCCGTCAACGGCGATCTCCATGTTTAGACGCATGTCTGTTCAAAGCATTTAGGTTCCCCACTTTGCATATTTCTCCCAACATCAGCAGCATCACTGGATCCTTACGTTATCAGCCTTTTCTAAGCAGGGGAAATTCGGAATAAAACATGACTTCTAAGTGTGCAGGGTAGCGAAGCAGATATGGAAGCGGGCTATCAAAATCACCTTTTTGCCCTTATAATGGGAGGAGTGAAAAATTAAAATAAAGAAGCGCTCCTCCTGAGAGCGCCCCGGTGGCCGAGTTTCGGTAGTTTAGCCATTTCACGAGTTTTCCGCTGATTTTCCAGCATGTTGCCGAACTCCTGTCCGTCTCCCACCGCCTTCGGGGGGTCGTCCTGAGGGATGGGTGATGCTGCCGGTTCTGTCCCACTTTCGAAACAGGAGTCACATCCGTACGGGGAGAGAAAAACTGTTAGCGAGGCTGCGGGAGCCGGATCGCGCAGGCACTGCCTCCACGCCACGTGCGGTTTTGTTTTTGTTTTTGTTTTATTGAGGCGGCGCCCGTGACCGGCAGCAGGTGTCGCTCCCAGCAACCCCCCTCCCTCGAAGGGGTGGGGGGAAGGTGTACTTTTGGATACCACTAAGTGATTTTTAAGCACCTGTCGATGATATCGACAACTCCGCGTCCGTTTCCCTAAAAGGGACTCGCAAAGGGGTGCGAGCATAGAGGGGGAGAGCGGGTCTAATTCTGCCCAGCCTCTCCGCCCTCACAGCCGGTGACAACTGATGACGCGGACTGTGGGCTACTCCTTGCCCCCCCTACCCTGCTCCACATGCATCCCATGGAGCTGAAGAAGTGGGTAAGAATCTGCACTTGCTGCCTGCGGGGTCCAATCCTGCAAAGCCCGGGGGACCTTCAGAGACCCTCCCCTCCAAAAATCAGTTTCTCAGCCACTTGCTCATCATGGGTAAAAAGAATAATTTCCACACCCGTTCCTGAAAGTCCACGGAGGGGATCAGGGTAGCTAGTACTCAGCAGGTAGGGCTGTCCGCCCAGAGCTTTGCAGCAGCAAGAAGAAAAATATAAAACCAAACAGGCAATCAGCTGAAATCTATCCTCTTTAAATAAACGGATTCCTTAGTATTTTCCCAGTATTGTTGTAAGTTGTTGTCTGTGATGTCCCCCAGGGCTCTTTCCTCTGCTCTCTGATTTCGTGTATAAAAGCACCTCTGAGTGATGGATTACTGTGTCATTGCAGCCTGTGAAGGATTAATTTGTTTCATTGATTTCTCTTTAGGCAGATTGCCAGAATTCTCTGCTTCCCACCTTTCTCCAGGACTTCAGCAGTAATAGACAGTAACAGCCTAAAACAAATCAGCCCATTCTTGTAAAAATAGAAACACAAAATCCTGAAGTTCCAGGGAAGCTGAAGTTTTTTCCTTATGGTGTGGACCCACTAATTCCTTAAATGAGTCCATCTTCTCTCCTTTCACCACTTCCCTTTTAAAAAACAGGTTACCATGTCTTGGTGGGAGTTGCTTAGTCTCAAGAGCAATTTCAACAAGCAGTTGGATGTGAGCAGTGGGCACTTGATAGCCACAGAGAAATGTTCTGTTCATGCTAAACAGCAGGGGTAGGAATTACAGGAGGATTGCATAAACTTCAAGGTTCATTCTTTCTTAAAATCGCCAGACCAGCTACATCTAATCTATTTTCTATCCATCTACCTATCTGGGATATTGAAATAAGCTGTAGTATTAATCTGCATGTTTTCAGGATAATCTGATAAAAAAAGCAGACCTTGAAGTGTCGACCTGTGGTGAAAAAAGGGAGCTGAGCACTCCTTTTGGTGCAGATTGCGGAACCGTGAGGGGAAGAGAACAAGATCTGCTGCTGCTACTCTGACCACAGCACTGCCCTTTTGAGACCTGCTTTATCTGCAGCAGAGACAGGTCAGCTCTGCTCTTCTGTTTGTTTCCACAATGCAGCACTAAATACTGTATTGATTTAGTCTCCAAAAGTCAAACTTTAGGTGGTTCTAGAGCGTAATGTTATCATAGACTACTGTCTTTACACCTTGGGCTCGTGGAAAACTGTGTTGTGCAAAACCAGCACTTTTACATATCATGGAGAGCAGAGGAATGTTTATTTTACCTCTGTATCTGACTTGTGATGAGTGTAGTTCAATAACTATTTTCAAAGGGACAGTAAATTTATTGTACTAGATAGTACAGATCCACTCCATAGCAAAATTAGGAAATGTTGAAGTTATAGCCCTATTATTTTTTCCCCTCCCCTCTCAGAGGATGTTAGCCTACTACCTTCTTCATTAATTTTCTGTAATTTCAGGTGAAATCCAAATACCAGTACTGGGGTCACAGCATGATTTCCTTGTTATCCCACAAGAAAATATGGCTTGCCCTGCCTGAGTAATACTCTTTGTGTTTTCTTGTGTGAGATCCCTCTGTGGTTTGTCAAGTTTAACTTTCCCTTCTCTACCTGGCAGGTTTCAAAGGAACTTTAAAAGTAGTCATAAGGAGTTCATTCTTGTTTCCACTTCTGGGAATCCCTTGAAATCCCTATTTTGTCTGGGGAAACCCTGCAATGTGGGTTAGCCTGCAGAAGGAAAAGGGTGGCTGCCTCCTGGAGTGGCAGCCTGGGAAAAGCTGTCATCCTGGGGAATGCTGCAAACTTTCCTTCAAAGTCTTCTGTGGTGTGACAGGGACCCCCACTTTCTGGTTTAACACAGGCATTCCCACTGCCTGGCATTCCCACTCCTGGTAGTTTTTCACTGTCAAGTAACTTTGAAAATAAAGGCACAAAATGCAACAGTGTACATTCTTCCTGCTTGGATAGCCAAACCCCAGGGAGGCTTGGCTCTCAGGGCAGAGTTTGTCTTGCTTGGAAGCAAACGCTCTCATTCCCTCTGCCCCTTTCTCCTTGCCAATCCTTTTCAGCTTACACAGGGGAATCCTTCTGCTCCTTTGCTAGGCAATAAGGAAAGTTATGCTCTTGATTAATAATTATAACAATATTCTTGGCTTGGAAAGTCTGAGTTAGGAGCAGAGACAGATTTCCACCCCTATCCCTCCAGTTTGTAATAAAACAGGCAGAATCCATCACAGACCAAATTTATAACGGTTAAGTCAAGCTCACATCCTTTCATCCCTTCAGATCTGGAAAGAAACAGAATCTGCTAGATTAGCAAACATTAACCTCTTGCATAGTTCTGAAAGTAGGATTAATGCCTACTGAAGGGACAGCTGTGTGACCCTCACACACACTAACTATACATTAGGGCTGTCATGCTATTGATCGGGAGAAGTCTGTTTGAAGAAGCACTCCCCACCAGGGAGAAAAACAGACTAGAGTGGGGAAAAACCACTCTAAGATGCCACTCCATCTGCTAAGATGCACTTTTAAAAAACTCAGTTCCCATTTCTGGCATCCAGTGCAGATGTGCTGGAATCTGCATTCTTCACCCTGCAGCTCTGGTGCATACAGACCACACACAGTTTTCAGCTGTGGCCCTGGGACTGGCTCATCTTTGGACAAAACAGACCTATGCCAATGCTGGATTTGCACATAAGTAGAGTTTTGCTTGGACTCTGCCCACATGGGGTTTTGTGGCCTTGTGGGTTCTGACTGGCTGTACTTTAGCATATCTATTCCCATTTAGCTAATTTGGAAGAGACTGGTTGTGAAGACATTTCTTCCTCACCCCATAAGCTAACAAAAAGGAGAAGTAGGGATGAATAATGTTTGTCAAACTTTCTTTTCATTAAAGTATGAATTCTTTATGCTAAGAAAGTACAAGATGATTGTTTCCTAGGGTTTGCTGGGTTAAATACAAACTCTGGATTTGACTTTAGTCACATCCAATTTTTATGTTAGTATAACTCTTATAACATTGAATTCTGCAGAAGAAACTGCAATTTCAGTGCATTTCTGAAAACAGACATTTTAAGGGCCCATCAAAACGCTTTGTTAGAGCAATCCTGAAGTCTCATTGTCACTTAAAATTCGTATTTATGAGGGACTCATGACAAAGGTGAGACCAGCTGTTTTAGAATTGAACCTTCCAGTCAAGGTAGTTTTTGACTACATTAAGTGTGATGGCTCCCAAGTTGTAAGGGTATGGGACTTGTTCGTAGCAGTACTGAAAGCCTGCAGTTCTGCAAGATGCAAATATTTGCTTTGGTCAGCCTGAATCATCAGATATAAAGAAAAATAAACCTGCAAAGAAGAGAAACAAAGAAGTCCCTTCTGATGGACACAATGGGGACTTGTGCCTTGCTAAGACAGGTCCATATATTTTGTACAGTGCAACTACTAGACCTTGGCCCAATTTCTGGAAAATATAAAAGATCCTGACTGAAAAGGTAAAAATTTAGCCAAATCTCTGATAGTTTTTTCCCTTGTAGCAGGGAGTAACTTTTTTATTTTAATTTTTTTCCCTGAAGCAGTAGGGAGTAACTTTCCTCTCCCTGCATTATTGGAGGTCGTGCATTCGTAGCTGTATGCATAGGTAGAGAACTGCTGCATACATGAAAGGTGGAAGTTAGGTGCTAAAGGGCATCAGTCCTGCTGCTCTCAGCTCACCTCTAAGTCATTTAATTCAAATAGACAGGTGAAGAGTTAGAAAAAAATACCATCTTATAGCAAGGTACCCAAGAACTGGACACCATTATTTCTCTGGAAATATGCTCTCCCAGCAAGTAGATTGATTTTTTCCTCCATTAAATTTATTTGTTTTAAATTCACCTAGAAATTCGTACAAGGGGTAAACACTCATGCACTTCTCAGCAGTATTTGGGAGTAGATCTCTTGCCTACACATTTACTTCTGCTATTATGAAGCTTTAAAACAGCAGCAGTAAAACTCACCTCCCTGCATTAGGTGTTGCTATATTGCAGATCAAAGTTTTGCTGTTTGCAGAACCATGGAAAGAATACCATAATTCAATCTGTTTGGTTAGAACTCAGCATTCAATGAGTAACAAGTTTCTGCTTTTCCACAGAAAGTGTGAATTAAAACTCCAAATGAATGAGTAGGACTTTCTTGCTTCATATTTTACAGACACTGCTGTATTGATAATTCATTTTTTCCAGGCGAGTAAAAAGTATGTGGCTTACCACTCTAGCATCTCATTATTAAGATCACAGGCAACATATTGAAAATGGTGGGATGCTAGATATTCCAGTACCTTATGTAGCTATTAAAATTAGCCGTACCAGAACTTCTTTCAGTTTACACCATATTAAAGGAAGTTTAAAAATTGCAGTTTTGGTTCTAATCAGCTTTTCAGCTTTTCTGTGTTCCAATGTATCAAGAGGACCATCACTAGTAAATCATAATTGTGTATTGGTAGAGATCATGGCTCTAGAAGGAAAGTACGGTTGTCTCATTCCAAAATCCACTGATTTTTAACATGACAACCATTACATTTTCTAGTAACAAACTCATGCTCATGAACTTGTGACTAGAAAACAATCCCTGTAAGACATTATTTTTGAAGAGTTCAACATGAACATTCTTGACTAACTGCTATGGGACTCCTTCAGCTAGAAACAGTGGCAGTGACATTAGCTGGAAAAATGCGTAGGTTTAGTCCACACTGCACACTGCACTAACAACACATCTTGACCTTGAGCACTCCATCATCTGTGGATTTTAAATAATTTTTGAAATTTTTAAAATTAACGGTGACACTTCTCTATCAAAACTGTTTTTTATCTTCTGAGAAATGTTTTCAGGTTCTCCCCTAACATTTGAATAGTTAAGACAAAATTACCCAAGATTTTATGGTGCTTTTTGTAGTTTTTCTCAGCTTTTTAAACGGAGTCAAAATTGTCTTCTCAAAGTTGCCATTTTGGTTTTCAAATTTTTTTCTTCATCCACTGTCACAACGGCACCCTGTCTGGTCTGTGAGCATTTTCACAGACCAGAATGTTATGTTTTAACCAGAAATTAAAAAATATCCTAAAACATGAGTTTTGTTCATGGTTACACTTCAGTTGTAATTTACATTTGATTTGATGCTGCCACTTAGAAATGACAACAGCTTTAGAGAAGGTTTAAAATGCATACAAGTGATTCCCTGCAATCATTATAAAATAGCACAGGAATGCCTACAACAGTAGGAACACCACCCTGTCTATAATTCAGTTTAGCTAATTACATCCTGCCTTTCCAAATTCAAGTTTATTTTTAAGCTTGATGCAAAACTTCCAGAAATAACTATTTTTTCCCATTACCACTTTTTGGGGTGGGATAGGTTGTATTTCACTGCTCGATGAAGTTCTCTGTTTTTTTTTTTTTTTTTTTTTTTAATAAGAAATGACCTTTGAGTTTATAGGGATGTGTAAGCCTCTCATCTGGATGATCAATAAAGTAAATTCCTTAAAATCCTTCTGGCTAAAATAACACCAAAATAAATAATAAATTCAATTTTATCACTTCACAATTCATTCTTTGTCACATAGACCCTCACCATGAAAAAAAATTACATCAGTACAAATTGATAGGAGGCAATTGTCTGTCAATAGACTTGCTTTGTAGGTAGGGGAAGAGGTCAGGAATCAAGAATCTTAGAGCATAGGTGTACCAATCACTCAAAAATTGACTGATTCAGTTGTCAGGATATTGAAAACATATGTTTAGAAATGCATGAGATAACAATGAATAGTGTAGCAAATAATAAATTAAAATTTCAATGTAAGAGAAACTGTAATTAAGGGACTGCCGAAGTAATGCTAGTTGCATGGCTCAGAAGTTTTGTTTTGCAGCAAAAGCCTGGAAGAGAAATGAAACATTAAAAATCTGCACTTCTGAATATGATTAACACATATTAAACTGCATCTTCAGCACAGTTTCATATTTAAGATGGTTGTGTCTTGTTTCCATCTCTGTCTACAACTATCTGATTATGGTACAAATACAGATTTGGTTGTAATTCCTTATTAAATAAGCATATAATGTAAAGATGCTTCTCAGCTACAGAAAGAGAGTAAAGCAGTTACTCTTTAACAAATGCCATGCTATATGCATTATGTAATTTCTATGGTTATAAAACAACTTGAGAAATTGTACTATAACAATATGATATATGGTAGGATTGATTACACCAAAAATCCTTTCAAGAGGAAAAATTGCGGGGGAGATGGGGAAGGGAAAAGCTTTTTTTTCTGTTCAAGCTCCACTTCCTAAAGATTTAGCTTCTGTGGAGAAAAACCTCACATTCAGTTGTTACATCGAGTGGTCACTCAATTTGTTTATTAAATAGTCAAATATATTCTTTTCAGTATATATGAATAGTTTAATTTATGCTGCTGAAAGAGAGATAAGTATCAGAAATGGCAATAGAAGTCACATAATGAGATAAGAATACTAGAAAATCTGAGGATTTTAGTACAGTCCATTATTCATTCAATTCCTGGCAGCCTTTATGATTACAAATCACTTGATTGACTAACTAGACATTCTCAAAGTGAATTATGAATCAGGTTCATTTTTCCTGGTTGAGAGTTGCTACATGTTGTAACTCTTCCACTTTGTGATATATCAAGCTCTTGTAACAGCAATAAGAGATATAATCAACTCCTATTTCAGGACAAATAAATTGGCTTTTCAAAAACGAAATGTGGTTGCTAACATTTTTACAGTGTGCAATTTAATTCCTTCCTGCTATTCTCAGAGCGCAATCTGGTGTGATGACACAGCTTTTGAATATTTGACTTGGCTGAAATTCTTTTAGGAGTCTCACACCCTCAGTCCAGGCATACTGATATCAGTGGAAATTTGGTGTTGGGTCTAAGAGCAGTGAGTGGTCCCTTTACTTGTTGAAAACAAGCCTCAGACACGGAAAACCTGGGCCACAATTTGCCCTTTTGTGCTGGCTTTGATCTCAGCTTGGGAATACTGAACAGTTTTAAAGCTGTTTAAGTTTACTTTGAAACACAAAAAAGGAAAAAAAAAAAAGAAGAATCTCTTCTAAAGTGTGCTTGACCCTCAAGTCGGCTTTCATGAAAAAGTCCCTCAGGCTTTTGTGGAAATTATGCAAAGGGAATGGCTGGCAGGCTAGGGTAGGACTCATTTGTAGAACAAATGCACAATCAGATCACAAATCCCCCTGGAATAGGTTTAGTGAGAGGTGCATTTCACCTTCAAATGACTACAGGGAAAACAAAATTAAAAAAAAAAGACTGCTCAAAATCTTTGTGAGTGAATGTCCAAGAAAATCACTATGAAGAGCATTTGTGCCATGCATCTGCATTGCAGATGTAGCCCTGGTTTGGCTTTCTGGGGTGTGGTGATCTCTGGATGCTTATCACTCAGTCAGCAGAGGCAGCTCCCAAGTGTGGTGATATGGACTGGGGTGCATGATAAAGTGTTGGGACCAAGGGACAGGGTACATCACATCCTCTGGTATGTGTGCTGAAACGACATCTTTCCACATGGGGTTCTGTGCAACACAACCACCCCAGGCCACAGCTTTGCAGGGAGGAGAGGATTTTTCTGTTGCTTAGGGGGGTTAGCCTAGTGTTTGTGTGCTTATTTTAGTTCCAGTAAAGAGATAGGCTGATATTCAGTGGGTTGACATTATTTGTAAAACAATTTTAAAGACTTGAACCCCCTCTGTTTCCCTTCTGCAACACAAAAGCATATTATCTCTTAAGCAAGATCTTTGGGAGAAAAAATGTATTACCACTTTGGTTTTGGAAGGCCTTAATATGGTAATTCATTTTAGAAACAATGGTTACAGACTTCAGATTTCTTCTTTAGTCATCTTTCTTTCTATCTATCTAATTTCTGGCCTTCTAATAACCTTAATTAAATGCTGAGTAGTTTAGAATATTATTAAATAGCTTTCATAGGATTTAAAAAGTTTCTGATTACATCATGAGTACAGATTATTAAATATTCCATTCATTTTAAAATTATGATTAAGAGGATAATACCAAAAAAATATGTTTGTAACAATTTTAACTAAGCCATGTTAATTGAGTTAGGGGATAAGAAATAAGATTTAAAGGGTGAGAAATGATTGAAATCAAAGTGTCCATAGTTTTGAAATCAAGTGGATTAAGAGAACAGTCAGAATGGAGGAGGTGGGGGGATCAAAATTTGAATGAATGGTTTGAATAGAAAATTTACTTACTTTTAGGCCACGTGTGCTGTCTTTCACAGAAATGGTTTGCAATGGTACCTGATGTCATGTGGGTAAACAGGAAATGTAAAAAATGCCTGCTAGCCACCAACAGGATACATGTTGCTCATTGTCAGGCAAAGGTATGCAACAAGAACGGACACAGAAAAGTCTGCTCAAAAGTTGCTAGAGCTGGCAGCTCTGCATCCATTAATGTGCAGAAGCACAGTAGATCAACCTCCAGCATGCCTGGGTCACACTGTTGGGATCCCTGTCCAAAGTGGCGCATGAAGTGGCAATGACTTTGTTGCCTTTTGTTTAATATCTCAAGTGTGGGCCACTGTTCTCCTGATTTGACATTTGTTTGTAACTACTATTTGTCAGCACAGCATGAATTTTTTCCAGGCTATTTTACTTATTGCTCTGAAATACTACTTGGGAGTTAAACACAATGTTTCTGGTTGCCATGCTCTTCCTGGTGGCCCACTCCCAGATTCTCACCATTCAGAGGGCTTTAAATGGGATGTTCACACCTCACCCCTTGTAGCAAGAACATAGCTCCAACCTGCCTGGAAAACAGGTAAGATTTTTCTACTTGTGCTTTTTCAACATTAACCAGAGAGTAAATGAGTAACCAGAGACACTCTGGTTCGCCCCTCCCAGCTGGAGGCTAGGAATCATCTGTACGTATAAAAATTACAGCATCCTTTGCAGTTTCCTTCTGGGGATGTGAGAGGAAACCAATACTCATGAAACAGACTGGGGAGAAGAGTGACAGGAAAGTGAATGAAAGGATGCAAAACTTAAACTACCAGTAAGGGATGATGGAGGCAATGTGCCTTTGTTTAAAAGATTGACACAGGCAGCCTGTTAAGTACAGGCTAACTCACATGACCAACATCAGGTTGGCTACCATGTGTATCTTGCTTGCACATGGATTCCTTATACTCAGTATGTGCTCCCTCCTTCCTTGACATGTTTGCTGGTTTCAGAAGTTTTGTACTGATTCAGGGCATAAAGAGAAGTCTGAAACATCATATGCCCGATGAGCTGGGGAAAGACTGACTGCAAAAAAATCAGCTCTTGAACCCCAAAGACAAAAGCATAAAATGAATCTGAATTTAACCAAGAATAATAAATACTGTAATGATATACTAATGATGAAGACATTAGTATTGCAGGCCTAGTTATGTAGATTGGGATTTAATATGTACCTCATTCTTTCAATCTTAACAGCTTTAATTTTTTTCACAAATAAACACACAAGCAAACAAAAAAACAAACTGAATGCTTCCTTAAACATTACTAATAAAAAAATCGAGTCATCATGGATATTTGAAAACAGAAATCAAAAAGAACATATTGTATTCACACCAACTACATACCAAGCAGAATGTTAATAACATTAACCTTTACTCTATCAGATATTTTCAAGAAATACCACTTTATTTTTTGCAATGGCTCATATCTGTCATTTAACTGACATGTGAACTTTTCTAAGTTTGCCAAATCACTGAGGCCTGAATACCATTCAGCAATGTTAATTTTGTTTTCCTATTCGAGCTTTTACACACAATTGTTCTCATGGCAATCATTCTAGCCTTGAGTATAAATAATAATTCAAGTGGTTTGTTGATATCCAAAAAATGATGTCTATCTACATTAAGAGATTCTGGAATCTAATGGGAAAACCATGCATATTATTAAGCTGAAATGTCTATTTCTTTCCTCCCAGATGGGAAGTAGTACAGGGTAATGCCACAGCATATGCATTAATTTTATTCCTTCCACAAATTTTAGCACATATTATTTTTGCAGATTTTGACTCTTTGCCTCCCACCCAGTATACAGAAGAGTTAAAAAGGAGTTTGCTGCAGAGAAGATCTCAGTCTTAACAAGGGCCCTGGATAACTCCTAGGTGAGCTGAGGAAGAAGAGCATGAGAACAGTTCTGTTTTGGAGAAGAGTAAGAGAAAAAATGAAAGTTTGGTAGGAGGAAATCCTGAGGAGGATTAACAGGGGCAAAAAGAGAGACAGAGTATACTATTTTCCTGGCTTTCACATTTCCATCTTACAGACTGGGTATGCTGGATCTCAAGGTTCTGTCAATAAATAAAGGGCACATTTTAAATGAAGATTACAAACAAAGACTAATGAAAACCATAAATCCCAATATCTGTTCATCAGTGTTGCTACCCAAATAAAACTTAGTCTGTAACGGATTTCTTCCTAAGTCTATGGATTTCTTACACACTATTTTCCACAGTTTTTTTTAATATTACTTGTTTTTCAAAATTCCAGGGCTTTTCTTAATTTCTCTTGCTTTTCGGTCCAATGGGGCTTTTAATTTCCTCAAGATCTGAGAAAGTGGAAGGAGCACAGTGTATTGCAAGCTGAATGCTTGTGTGGGAATCAGCTGTGTGGGAGCATTTTATGCAGGCCTTTATAAATATTCCAAAGAATAAGTTTAAAATTGTGATTGTTGATGTTTGCAGATGTGCAAGCATAGCATGGCATCATCTCTAAAGTCTGATGGTCTAAGGAGAGGTAGGACAGTAGAAAATGAGGGTTTACATATTTGATCAGTGATTTTCTTTTTGCTGCTTTACTCTCTGGGTTCCTGTAAGTTGGTCGTTGTATGTGTTTAGACTTCACAACCTGCACCTATCACTTAAAAGGAGTTTTAAGCTAACATCAGTTAATGGCTGCAGTATCTAGAGTGTGTGTTGAGTCTTGAGGGGAGCCCTGGGTAAACTGGTTCAGAGGGGGAGTGTGGGTTCAAAATGGTATTGCCCTTCCATGCTGGCTCAGCCAAAGGCTGCCATAAAGCACCTACTGTATTTAGATGAAATTATTGCCCCTATTCCATAGAGGAAAATGATATCTACAGGTGAGCATGGGAGTGAAGAAAAGGCATGTGTGGTGCTCCACAGTCCACCACCCAAAGCAGCTCCTGGGAGAAGCCCAGCCTGTCACACATGCACAATGCAAATTGGCTACCTGTGCCCCTGCAGAACTGCAGTGAGGGTTGTGGTCCTTTCCACTGTATATAGGCTTTTTGAATTGATGAACACATCTGTCTTCTGAACAAAAGGAGGTATTATGGCTGATAGGTACACACTGCTTGATTTGAGCATCACAGTGCCCAGCCAGGTCAGTGCCAGATACATAATATATTCTAAAAACACAGATCTGGTGGCCAAGCCCAATAGTGCATACCTAGTTGCAAATCTACATAAAATTTAGTATTTTTAGTATCTGCCTAATCCATCTTAGTTTTAATTTGATGCATGTATTGTTATGAAATATCTTGGTCTTCTCTCTCTCCACTGAGCAACTATGGTCAAAACATCTCTATTAGATGTCTAAGTGCTACCACTAGGTGGGAAGAAGTCAGCCTCTATTTCTGTAGTCCTTTTTTTGTCTTCTTTTTTTCCCTCTTCTGATCAGCACATATGCAGTTTTCATCAGGATAACTTCTGTTGTGTTTGAACTCCTCTTTGTGTGGTTCCCAGCATTTCAGACAGTGCAGCACTGCAGCATCACACCCCTCTCTAGTATGCTATTCCCTCAAGACTCCCATGGCAGAGAGAGATGGGTAATGTTTTCTGAGCTTCTTCCTCTATTTTTATTCTTCCTCTATGCCTCCTTTTCTATAGAGGATCAAAATGGATTATTTTCATCTTGACATGCAAATGCCTAGGCTGTGCCCTTGGCTGAGATCTCAGCATTGACTACATAAGTGAAAGATATGGGAGCAGTAGAGTTTTAATATCTCATATGGAAGCAGCAGTCTTATTTCTTAAGAAAAAAAAAAAAAGAAAAAAGTTACTGTAGTCCTTTGCACCTTGAAAAATAATAAAAAAGCCTAATAAAAACATTTCCTCATGCACTACTGAATGCTATATTCATATGCAGTCATTGGTCTGCACAGAGGCAATCGAATGTTGTGCGCAGCTCAGTATCTTATTGTTGTACTCAGATCTGCCTATTTGCCATGCCAAAAGTATCAATGGGAGTAAAAGACACATGAATAATTTTACCAAGTCAGATTACTCCTCCAAATATGAAGATTTAATAAGGGATGGGATTATAAAAGAAATAGGGAGGATTTCTAAGACTGCTTGAGAAACGCTTACAGAGATAAAAAGGTCAAATTCTTCACCAATTTTCACAATGCACCACAGCAGTTATGTAAATGAAACAACATGACCTGGAAATAGGTGCAGGATACAACTCTCAGAATTCATTGACACACCATTAAAGTCATCATGTGGTTTCATGTTAACATGAAAGAAATGGTATCTGACCTCGAAAGCATGCACACTGGCTCACTGTTTCTAATTATTATAATATTCTTTTCCTGAAACAGCAGCAGCAGCAAAACACTATCAAGAAACTGCCTCATGGCGAACATTCTCAGCAAACCCTCATGGCTATTTATGGAAATGAGCAGCCCAACAAGTAAGTTGTTAGCTTAAATGAAAATTATAGCAGATAAAAATTGTCAGCCTGGGAACTGAACTAACAAAGAAAAGAATTGCATGAAGCTGATGGCACAGTTTTAAATCTTGGGAAGAATAAAGGAAAGCACAGCTACTGAAATTAACTCATGAGACTGAGGTAAACAGCCTCATGAAAGTCCACATCCATCGTTACGTCACACATAGCTGATGAGTGCACGACTCAGCAGTGATGGCTTAACCAAGCTTTCACACACTAAAACTCAAGTGTTTATGGTAAGCAGTGAATTAAGAGCAGACTGACAATGTAGCAGCATGGTGCTACTGTTAATTGTTCTTGCCTTTTACTTTCCTGCAGGAAAAGTGCCTGGATGGGGTTAGGCAACCTGGGTGCATTCTTCAAAGCATTCCAGAGGTGTAAACAAGGTATTTGTAAGAAGCTGGGGAAGGACTCTGGCACAAGGTCCTAAGCTGGCTGAGTGGGGCGAGGAGTTGGAGGGGAAAGGTGATAAGCCACGCTGGGCTTGTTCTGCAGTGTCCCTGGTTGGTGCTCAGACTAAAGTCTTGGACACAGTCCACTGACAGGCCTTCTGCCAGGAGATTTGTTACTACAAGAGTTTTGCTTAGGCAGGATTTTATTATACAAATTGTCTCAATCCTCCTTTTATAAAAATCTATCCCACCTTTCTCTTCTACCCCAGGAGGAGGAATATTTTGTGTATATATCTGGGTGAAACACACAAACAAATTCATTTCCCATGGATAATATATTCAGAGTGATTTGCTTTTCAGAGTCAGAAGCTCAAAATCATGAATTTATTATGCAAAGTAATAATTGCAAATTATATTGGCAAACTCCATTCCGGAAAAAAAAGGGAGTATTAATATAACTAAAAGGATTTTAAAAATACTGGCTCTTAACTTGGGGCTACTACAGATATTTTAGGAGGTTATATATCTCCGTTCCACGTAAACCACCAGAGGCAGTAGCTTTCATTTTAAAGGTCTAGTGAGATACTGCAATTAATGGGCCCATCTAACAGCATATGTCGTGCTTGTATTGAGTAGTAAGACATGGAAGGAAAATGAAAGAAATGCTTAGTGCCATAAAAATTTGCATCTCTTTCTAGCTCATTTTTTAGTGCAAAGAAATGAAATATATCAGGGTCAGAACATGAAAGGATTTGATTCCAGTTTTTGGGTCAAGCTAGGCTATGCCTTTAGTGGGATAACTGGACAGCATATTTTGACTTTGTGGGTCTTAAAGAATCTGAAATGCCTCATTAACAATCCCTTGCAGATATATAACACTTCCCAAGGATGAGTGGAGCATCCCAGCTTCTCCATGTGAAACTAGGGGCAGGTGGTTATCCTTCCTTTAGGATGCCCGTGTGTTCCCTGCCTGGCTTGGTCCTTTGTGGTCATCAGCAGAAAGGGGCACTGACAGCTGCCAGAGTCAAGATCTTTAATGCAGTGCTTCTCAGCTATAAAGAGATTTATTTATTCTGCTGGACCTCTATGTTATATCAGGAGTGCTCACAGGATTAATTTGATATCATGGTCTTCATAACAACCTCACAGCTCTCTGCTGCTATAGGAGCATTTTCCTCTCTGGCACAGATGTTCCAGTAGAAGGCATTCTGTAGTAGATCATACTATCCAGGCTAGCTGAGGTTTGTGGAAAGATAATGTGTTTGTAAACTTTGCAAGCAATAACTGTAGTACTTACAGTGTAATTCATAGATGCTGCACCATTAGAAAGTAACTTCAGTTAAGCTAAAATTTCGAAAGCTAAAACTTTAGTGACATTTTCAGCATTTCATAAAAGCATTGTGACCTGAGTGTAAGGATGAGATTCAAGTGCTCTACAAGTTTGTTTCTGTCTCTGTCACACATGCTGGCTGTGCTCTTGAGAGAGTATAGTGCTTCCCTTCCCAAAATGGAGGTGCTTGAGAATCACTTGCTGCTACCAGCCCAGGAGGAATTTATTCAGATTGTGGTGTGAGAGTCTCCATGAAGCTAGGTTTCCAGACCTTACATTTGAGGCATTTAAAACTTCACCTGATTGTAGTTAAAGCCTTAAGGGATGTGCCTTTATGAGATGGGGAGAGGAGTGATAGTTGTTTAGCGTTTCCAAGGGACTTTGAAGCTGTGGGAGTTTACAACTTGCTGCAAGCAGAGAACAAACTCTCTAACCCTTATTATCTTTTCTCATAGTGTGCTTTATTGATACTGATTACTGTAAAAGGGTTCCACCTTGTTGAAAAAGGTCATTAAAAAAAAAGATGTAACTGAGATGTTTAGTGTGTAAACACTGAATTAGTTAAAATTCTCCTTAACTAAACAAGAAACTATTTTGCTTTTCAAGCAGAGCAAGAGAGATCATGATTCACAGATTGTTTACACAGACCCTGAGACCAACACGTCTTTGGACTGAAAAAGAGGAGCAGTCTGCAGCCTCCAGCTGTGTTATCAATAGCACGTACAAAGGTAAACTTGGTCCTTAGATGTCACAGCACAGTATCTCCAAAAGGAATTGTACTGTAGCATGGTCTTGGTCTTCCCCACCAGGTGAGGACACAGACTAATAAACTCTTTCAAACATTCAGTAAATCCAACTAAAAGCACAATTAAAATTAGAAAAGGGAATTAGGGTTCAGCAAAACTCAACAAAGCTGAATAACTACTCAATTGAATCCAGTTCTCTTGGTATTTGTAGAGTTATTCTTCTGAGGAAGCTGTTTTGGGAACTACTTTGGGTCATCCAAATCATGCTTGACATGGCAGTGTTTTAATACGGTTTGGGAAGTTCCTGTCACTTTTTCATGTTCTCAGTGAAATTACTATCATGACTGATGACCTCAGCAACAAAGAATGAGGAGTTCTGGAGAATCTCTCCATCCATTGATCCAAAGAAACTTTGCCATAAGGTTTAGCAATAAGTCTGGAAGTACTACAAATAATTATAACTGATCTCTACATGCCAAATAAATGAACATCATGCTGAAGTGCATTGCTACTAGGCAAAGCAAAAACAGAGATTCTAGTATGAGCTGAAGATGCTCAGGTTAAAAACCATGTTGGTGGCCCGCAAATTGCATCATAATAATAGTGTAAAAATGGAAAGTCAGGTCTGTATATCCTTGCTAGGGTCTCAAGTCTGATTTTGAAGCTTCAGTTGGCCCTACTGCCTTGAAAACTAAAGAATAGTTGGATTTTTACTCTATTTTAACCTTCAAAATGTTTGGCAGTCTAGACTTCTTTTTCTGCTGGTGAAGGAGGCAGACCAGCCCATCACTGTGTAAGAGAGGTAGGCTCTGGGTTGCTGACTCCTGAAGACACTGAGGTGATCCTGGACTGATGTGCCTCCAAAGCTGATACCATGCAGGTGGCTCCAGCATGCAATCCACAATGCTGAGTGAGCAGTTCACGTTTCCTACTCTGCCCCTCAAAACATGTTCAAAACAGCAGACAGAAGCATCTATTCACTCAGTAGACAAACAACCTAATGAGTGTAGGTCTTACAGGCTGTTTTTTGTCTGTTTGTTTCTCATCAAACTAAGAAGGAAAACACTGTATTCTGTTAAAATGCTTTGGGAAGAGGACAGAAAGTGATAGTGCCTGCCATCTTCTTGTAGTGCAATAGCCCTATTCTCAGAGCTGTCACAGAGGAAGATGGACACGTGGGTCCCATTTCCCCTTCTGCCTTGAGCTGCTCAGACCCTTGTTTCCTGCCCTTTAGAGAAAAGTCTCTAGTCAACGGGAGGATTCAGTATTCACCAATGAGCCATTGAGCAAAGATGAAAGGGAGCTCATGGTTTCAGGGGTCAGGGAATTCTTTCAGTTGCACTCTCTGCTCCCAGGATAATTTCTGTTTATTTAAAGACTCTCTCGTGTAAGCATACACAGTCTTGGGATGACACAGTGACATGGTTTCACCATTTTCTGCTGACCCACATGAACTGTGCCTTGCAAAAAACGTATGGAACACACATGATTTTACTGAATAGAAATTTGAGGATATTGGCACTATTCATTTGACAGAAATTAGTAAGAAGGAATATAAAATAGCACTACTTGAGATAAGGAATTGTACTGAGAAGTTAAAACAGGTTCTTTGTTTATCCGATCAAGAAAATAATGAAGTAGAAAGGAGGAAAAAAATGTAATCAAAGGAAGCTTTTATTTTCCTTTTCTCTCTCTCTCTTTTTTTCAAACAAAAGCTGCAATTAACCTGTCGAACTTATTACTACTAGGTATAACTTAGGCCAAGAGATTAGTAGGATCCGAAAAGGATTATGCAGGTATATGCATAATGACAATATCCATAAACTACAATAGGTAGAATATTATCTCAAGCCCTTTTATAGAATTGCTCACTTCTTAATATCAAGTGAATCCTGTGTACCCCTGTCTAGTCAAGGATCTTGTGAAGTACTCCTCATTTTATCCAGGGTCTGGACTTATCTTCCTTATTGAAAAAAAAGACAATAAAAGAAGTCAGCTAAAATATATATATAATATATATAATGCTTCTGCATTAGTTTTTCTTCAGGAGAGCAGCTATTTTATTGCTTAGATGGAACAGTGATTGTACGAAGTTGGATGATACTTACACTTCTTATATTAGCATTTTTAGCCTATAATTAAAATTCAACCCTGGTAGATAAAGGGAGAAGCATAATCTGACCACCCAGCTAGGAATGAAATGTTGGAGCCATTTCTGTAAGAGGAAATCCACAACAGTGGGGATGTAATTTTCCATTATAAGTGTACTCCTCCTTGCAACAGGAGCGAGCTGACAGCAAAGGTCTTTGCAGAATAGCCTCATACCAATAAAGCAGTGGGAGAGATGGACATCTATCAAATTCTCTGTGTGTCATTTCATGCAGGCTAAGGACAAACTTTTTCCCTGCACTCTGTTATTAGATGAACAATGATGCTTGGAGAATCAGAGAGCATTTCAGGGTTGGGCTCTTCTTCCTCCTCTTCCTGGACTTAGTTATTTAGAAATTAACAAGTACAGGCAGATCTTAAAACAACTGTCTAGGTTTTATAATTAAAATAAAATAAAATTATACAATTATGCAATTATAAATGTACAGTATTGGTTATAGAAATATATAACCAATTATATTATTTAGTGTCTGGGAGGCCATAGAAGTTAAGGGAAGACTAACTGTTGCATTATATTAAGTCAATAGTTATTTACTGTCTGTAGTAAATGTCAAATCAGAATTTCATTTGAATTTATATAGTATTTTCCTCTCTGATCTCTTTTTTGCTGGTCTCTTGAGCCATCTAAATTTTCCCATTCCTGAGGAAAGCTGCCCTTCTAGCCTCTTAATGTGACCCTAGGGGTGAGAAGACCAACTGGTTTTCTGTTTGCTGCTGAATATGTTGTTTTACTGTTATGAAAACACAGAAAGGTCTTGCCTTGCTATCAGATTCATTATCTCACATTGTCAAATCCAGAGAAACAGTCCCTCTGTAGTTACATCCACCAGAGCGAGCTGAGCACTGAACTCAGGGTTCCTGAGTGTTCTTGTGTCCTTAGGTACTACTGAAGTTTTTGCAGTCCAAAGGTGTTCACTGCCTTAAGTGCCCAAGACCAAAGAAAGCTCTTTCTACCAATATAAATGTGTCAGCTAAATTCAATTGTGAATGATATTTAATAATTCCAGAGTCCCTTTACTCTTGTTTTATAATTTGTCACATTACTTTATTACTGTTTGCAAAATTAACAAAAGATATTGCAACAAGGATTCATTTGGGCAAATTAAACCTGCAAAGGGATTTCAAACACAGTTTTTTGTTCTCTGGGATTAGGCATCAGCAGCCTGTGGAATTATTTCTGTCTTTTAATCTATCATACACTCAGAATAACTAAACAAGCTGGTGATGGTCTCTTCCTGCTCAAAGAACAACTTTTACAGAACCTAACCAACCTATTAGTGTCAGGAAATTATGCTTGGAAAGTTCAGAGAAAAAAGAAAATTCTACAAATGAAAGGTAGAAATATTACCATGTGTCAATAACATGCATTGGGAGGTCTGCTCATATACAGACCTTTAGCTGGTGTAAATTGGAATGACATAACTGGTGTATTTATATTGATTTAGTTCAGTCCTGGAATTTTTATACAGGAGTGTCTAGATCCACAGCTGTCCCAATCTGGACCTGGTCTTCTAAAAGTAAACAACGAAATTGGTAGTAGGTAGAATGTAAGGTGGACTGCTTTTTTTCCTCTTTGTTTGAAAAAGTAAATTCTGAAGCATGTGTTTCAGCATAACCTATTGCACTCTGCAATTTTCAGTCTTTTCTTAAATTTCTGAGCACATATTTTAGTGGCCTAAGGTTTTACTTCAACCAGCTGCTTCCAGGCCAAACATGGTCAAACTAGATTAATTGTATTATGTAAATACTATAGCAACAGCGAAAAAAACTTTGGGGTACCACATAATTAGAGGATAATAACTTTTAAAATGGTATTAATTATTTTTTTCCTAATACACCTCAAACAGGTTTCCCATTCTGGAGAGAACTTCAAGTATTTTTTCAATTACAGGAGGTTTCCCTCCTCACCCTGCCTCCTTCTCTCCTCTGCTTTAAAAATTAATATAATGTGCTTTGATGTGACATAGTCTCACAGTGAAATCTACAATCATACCTAAACTTACAGAAAAGGTAAAATCACCAAAAGGGAGATTTTAGAAACAGAATGCAAAATCAGATAAATGAGAACAAAGTTTTGAAAAACATTGCAGAAGGGTAATATAAGATACTGCTGTTGTGCTTCTTACTTCATCATTGTTTTCCTTCAGTAAACATTCTATCAGCTGGGGAGAGTTACTCACATGTTTGAAGCTGGGTCTAATTTCTCAGAAATCAGATTCCTTATTCCCAAGACTCCACTACACAGTGCCAGCACAAACACACATCAGCAGCTGCACAGCATTTTACAGAGTTAGCTAGGACCTATCAAGCATTTACTCAATTTCAGATCTCTGTCCCTTATTTGGACAAATCTGAAGTTGGGGGAGCCAAAGTCAAAGAAAGCAAAAAAGTGTTTTGGAAGTCTGAGTATCTAATCTAAGGAGTGAAACTCACCTACTGCTTAACCTTAGGAAGTAGGTAAGAAGTACTGTTGTGAAGAATGATTCCTTTTCCACAAATAAAGCCTTAAAAAGTACTTGAAACTTCACTGATGAAAATAGTGAATGTTGATCCACTGAGCTACTGTCAGCTTTACTTCTGTCAGGGGCAAGTGCAATTCTGCACTTGGAAAACTTGTGCAAGCAATTCTGCACTTGGAAAACTGTGTGCAAGCTGATTTCACCTCTGGTGGAATCCACTTAGAATTAGTATGGCTGGCCTGTGGGTGAATTGGGTAGAACGAAAATCTGAAATTCTCAGATTACTTCCAAAATTAACTTCTTTCTGTTATAGTTGTTGTTACTGAGCCTAGATTTATGCTGTTTTCTAGTGTGTGAAATACAAGTTATTGTAGACAGATATTGACATTTTGTACAAACAGGTGCACACTCATCCTGTGGCCTGAACTTGACAAACAAAAGCACTAACAAGCTTCTTATACAATAAGCAATAGTGTAACCATGAGCCACCTTTGCTTTAAAGGTGTTGGTGTGGCCGAGGTTTGTTAATAATGTTTGACATCAGCAAAGCAAAAAGCCATCACAACAAAAAGGCTGCAAAATCTCAAGCAGATCTCATACAACTAATCTCATACAACTGTATGAGAAAAGACAGTCTTTTTACCCACAAGTTGTCTTTTGGCTTGTATGGTATTAGTTAATGCCAAAAGAAGTGCCACACTGAATAATCAGAGAAAAAAGGAAAAAAAACCCCGAACCCATACAGATATAATTTATCATAGTGAGGAAGTCAGAAAGTTTCAGAACAACATCCTGATGTTTTAGAATTTTCTAATATTTTAGCTCCTTAAGCTCCATCCTTCCTTGCATTTTCCTATTGAATATAAAAAAAGGTCTGAAATGAACAAGAGAGATCTTCTTATATGTGCAGGTAGATATGTCTATGTTGTGGATGTAGGATTTTGTAAATTTTGATAGAATACATGGCAGTTTCCTACAGCTGTCACTGAAAGCAAAGCTGCAGGACTGTGGGTGAAGAACCTATACCCTTTTCTTCCTTTCCTTCATCCTCAAAGCAGTGAGATTTATCCTAGGTGAGCATCCAGGGTGAATCTCCCTCCTTGTCGCATGCTGGTAGATGAGGCCAATGTTACTGTGAGATAGATCACTTGAAATCTGCAACTGATTTTCATCTTGGCTCTTCATCTATCCTCCTTCATTAATGTATGTGTAGGTGTACACAACCATTTAGGTGTCTTCCATACTAAAATTTCAGGAAATTGTGCCTCAGTAGGAACAAGTACTTTCCCACCAGTGCAATTTATTAATTTGGCTGAATGTAAGACTTGTGAGCAGGTCTATGGGCAGTTCTGGATCCAAGCCTATAATCACCTTTATACGTGTCTTTTCCATCTTTGTCTTTGACATGTTTAATTTCTCTGAGAGCATATTTTTTTGAGCTGAGACAGAAATTAAGAGGAAAACAAAGCTGGGTGGGATGGCTTCGAAATACCAATGACAGGCTTTGCATAAAGTGTTATTTTAGACATTCACCCAAAACATCAGAGGATCAGCCCTAATCTCTGAGTCACTAATAAAACTCCACCAGTGCAGGAAACAGCACTGAACGTTTTTGAAGAGATGGGGCTGGATGTCAGCTTGAGGGAGACATGTATAGATCTGAATTGCTGCAGAACAGAGACAGGCATCATCTCAGGGCTAAGGATTTCCCAAGATGCTTTAAAAGTAGGTTACTTTATTTATTTTTTATCCCTCTAGAATTTTGTTTGAAAATCTGGTTCTGCTTCTGAAACATTCACAAGCAAAGAATTATGGAAGATATCTGCAACTGAGTACCTTGTAGCAGACAGCTTTTTAAATGAATGACTTACTTAAAATTTCTTTTCTGCCTGGAAAAAGAGAAATTATTTTTTTTCAATCTTGATATTGGAGCCATAATGTGTAGCTCCTATATGGCAGCAACAACTTTTTTGATTTACACAAGCAGACACAAATAGCCTGGAATAAAAAAATCTTGGATAACAGATGAAAGTTGGTCACTTTGATTTCCAAAGTGGCTCTGAAGATAATGAGAAAATACAGCAGCAAAGAAGTAGTCCACTTCCCATACTGATCACATAGTTAGGATGTGAACCTATATGCCAGATTTAATATCTCTTTCTTGCACAAGGATGGAAGCTCAAAAAGGATCTGTGCTTCATTGCTTCATGGTGACTCTTGAAGCTCCATTTCCTACATGATGCAAAATGCAGCATAGAAGTTAGGCTACCCTTTGTCTTTTATTTCTCAAACTGCTCTCTAGTTCTAAATTGTTTACAACTGCAAATTTTGAACAAGGTTAATAGTTGAAAAAAATAAGAGAAGGCAAGACATCTACAACATACTGCACTTGTCTTTCCCAGCATAAGAAATCTCTTTTAAAGAAAAAAGAGTTGGTTGGGTACCTAAACTGAAGACACTGACTATGCTGTACTATTCTTTATTTCCCAATATATCCATTAAGGTAAATAAATACTTCTAGATGACAGGAACTACCTTTTAGACAGTCAAACTTGGGCGAATTGAATCCCAAACATCTTTTACAGCCAGATATTTCAATGAAATGTATAAAACTGAAGTCCCTGTAAAACAAAAATAAACACTTAAAATATTTTATAAGGTCTATAAGTGTATGCAACTGATTAGATGTCTCCAGAGCTAAAATTTCAGTAGTACCTGGTAGTACCCATGCATTTCCCAAAAGACATGAAGTTTCAAAAGGCTGTGATATCATTTCATGCATGACAGTGGCTGAGAGAGACAGCACAAGTCCTGGGCTGCAGATAGTATCTTCATCCTGTGTTTCTAAATAGCCTTAAAAGAATTAGGCTAGGTGTACTAAGAACTCTAAGGAGAGATATTAGGCTGGGCTTGATATACTAACGTTTCTTTCAAGGGAGATATTATACTCACTAGTATTCATTCTAAGTTCTTTTGTGTTTCTGGTTTGTGGTCAAAGGTTAATAAATGTATGTTCAAATTTACTTTTGCCACATGCACATGCATTATGAAGTGAAAACCTGACTATTTCTACACATCAAGTAATACAACACTGCAAGGGTCAGTTATGGCAAAACCAGGCAAAATTGTGGCCCTGTGCAAATTCGCACAAGTGCAAATTTGATTTGATGCAAATTGGGGGAGATTTCCAAGTAAAATTTGTAAATTTCTTCATTGGACATCATGCCCTTTGTCTCAAGCTTCTAAAGTCATAAATGCCTCAAATCAGCATGCTACCAAAAGGCATATGGAAAGATAAGTATTCAAGCCGTGTTGCTAAAACTATGCTTTTCTTTCAAGAAAGGTTAGCCCTTACCTGAAAGTCTATTGTGTGATGCAATCACAAAGACCAATTGATCACTCCAACAACCAGCACCATACACAGAATTTAAAATAAACTTCTCTTTAACCTGCCCTGAGGCTCAGCTGGTGGTTTGCACTCTACACATCAGTTCACATCAACAAGGCTAACAGAAAAGCATGTTAGTGAGTGCAATTTCTGCTTTGATTAATTGACTCTATAATTTGTCTCTTTGAAGGGGAAAAAAGGGGACTATATGATTAACATATTTTCAAAGAACTGTATCTTAATCAAGCATAAATATTTTTCTAGATTGAATCATTACAACCTCTTCCTATACTGGCAGATACTACTATCTTAGATACTACTATCTTAGCTCAAATTTGGTTTCAGTAAGAAGGTATTAAAGTTTTGACCTAAAATAAGTTGTGGTAGGGCTTGTTTGTGTGTTGTGCGTTATGGAAAGTACTGTGCCTCCTCCATCAGAACAACATACAACAAAGGCTACACGCCGCAAAGTATTGAGTTCCTGAGTACCCTGGCTTTCTAAGTTAATAAATTATCACTAGTAACTCACTGAATATATAGACAGAGTTTCAAGCAACTCACAAATGTCCAACTATTTTTTTTAATTTAGCTTTTGAAATAACAGAAGACACAAAAAGACAATAAAAAATTTTAAGATGATAACTTATAGCTATATGAAGCATCAAATTATATTTAAATACATCCTAAGAACTGAGTGGTCTTGCCTTATTCTTATCAGTGTATAATTTTACCCAATAGGAACATAATGTTCCTTTCTTATTATGATCATAAGACTATGTTATTCTCACCAATTTTCATGTATGACAAATTCTGGCTGTGATACCACAGTGACTACTCATTTCGTAGTGGTGATCACCCCCTCATCCAATGCTGCAAAGAGGAACAGAGAAGGATCACAAGACCCTGTAATAATAATGTACAATTTACATGTACTCACATTCTACCATTGAAGCAGAAACATTGTGTTCTGCTTCCTTAATTTGTCATTTGCTTGATGAAAACCTTAAACATTAATTGTAGATCAGTATTATTTCTCAGGCTAGTGTCAACTTTTTTTTAATCTTTCTTGCCAAGATAATTTGTGTAGACCCTCCAATGCCAAATATCAGGTACATACGATACAATATTATACATAGAGATACGTGTAGAAAACATGTTGGCAAAGTATTTGAAGTGATATTCTTCAAAAACTATGAGTACTTTCCTCATCATGCACATTTTTGATTGTACTAATGCAATTGCTGGTGCATGCACTTCATATTCAGGCTCTTAGGGCATCTTCATTTGTTAGGACATAGCTCTGCCATACATATCCATCTACTGATTTTCCACCACTCTTTAAAAAATCTTGTCTCTAGCCTTGGTTGAATGCTAGAATTCAATTAGAAATGTGCAGATATTTTACAGAGGCTATGTAGAGTGGGATTTATGTTTCATCAATGAATGTACATAGGCTTTTATTTGAATATATACACATATATACCATAAATACACAGACAATGAATAGATCCTCAAAAGAAAAGGACATACTTTCCACAGCACTGCGAAACAAGACGTCGACATTAGGGCTATCACTTCTGCAGCATATGCCGACATAGTGTGGGAATCTACAGTATAAACACAGAGAAAATTATTGCTTTTCATTCCAGTTTAATGATCTTCCACCCACACACTGAAAATGGGGATGCATCCTCTCTCCACCTGAAACTAGCTACCTGAAAGATTGGCAGCTGCCTGCAGAACAGGTACACCTTGCATTTAGTATCAGGTGGGCAAGGTTTTAATCATGGCTGTGGTGATAAAAAGGCTGGGAAGGCTTACATTTCATGCACTGACCTAGACAAACACAACACCACACAACATCTTTGCTGCAACCCAAGCTAGTTCTCGGATTCAACTTTCCCTACACACAGAATCACAACAAGTTGGAAGGGGCTGCAGTGGGCAACTGGTCCAACCTCCCTTTTCAAGCAGGGTGCTCCCGGAACAAATGGCACAAGATTATATCCAGATGGTTGTGGGATATCTCCAGTGAGGGAGACTCCATGTCCTCTCTGGGCAATCTGTTGCAGTGTGTTGTCACCTGTATGGCAGAGAAGCTCTTCCAAATATTTAGATGTGACTTTGTGTGCATGAGTTTCTGTCTATTGCCTCTTGTTTTATTGATTTGCACCACTAAGAAGAGCCCAGATCCATTCTCTTGATTCCCTTACTTTAGATATCTATATACATCTATGGCATCCCTTCACAGTCACCTTTCCTCATGCCCCATCTCCCCCAGTCTCATGTCACATAAGACATCCTCCAGACCCTTGACCAACTTAGTAGCTCTCTGCTGGACCTGCCCCAGCAGCTCCATGCCTCTCTTACACTCAGGGGCCCAGAACTGCTCACAGTACTTCAAATGGGGTGGTACTAGGGCTAAACAGAGAGGCAGGATCACCTCCCTGGACCTGCTGACAGTGCTCCTCCTAATGCATTCCAGTATTCCTTTGGCCTTCTTGGCCGCAAGGGCACACTACTGGTTCATGTACAGCTAGTTGTCCAACAGGACCACTGGGTTCTTCTCCTCAGAGTTGCTCCCCAGCAGGTCAGCCTGCGCTGATGCCTGGGGTTATCCCTCCTGTCATGGTTTGACACCGGCACAACGCCAGTGCCCCCATGAGAACATCCTCTCCCTGGTGTCTGCTGTGAGATGGTACTCGGAATAAGCAAAGCAGGCTCCTACTTAGGGGAAAAAGAAAAAAAACTTTATTAACTAAACTACAAAAACTAAACTACAAAGAAAGAAAATAAACACAAGGAAAATGAAAACTGCACAGAAACACTCCCCCACTTCTTCCCACCAAATTCCCAGTACATTTATATTTCCCAGAATTATCAACACTCGGTCTGGTACCACCCTTTGAATAATCAAATCCTCAGTTCATCAAGAGTAGAAGGAGTCCTTCCTTGTGCCATGGGCTGCTTGTCACACGTAGCACTGCCCGGAGATTCTTTGCCATTGTGACATCTTCCTTCCATGGCCTGTGCTCTCACCACCGTGCATGGGGCAGGGGCCTGCTTTGAGGGTGGTCTTTTTAAGGACGCCTCGTCCCGTTTCAAACAGAGCACAGTCTCATCTCTGGGACCTTTGTCCCCCCCATTTCCTTCACACCCCCTGGGGCTGAGGGATCTCAACACTGAACTCTCTTGGCTCTGAGTCCTTGCTTCCCCCTGGAATGCAGTCTCTGTATCACAAGGAAACAGTCCATGGCTATACAAAAAAAGAGTCCAGCAAAAAAATGCTACTCCATCTTCTCCATTCCTCCAACATCTCTCTCTGTCTCTTGCCAGACCTCCCCACTGGCCCATTTCCTCCTTCATCCTCTACTCTTAGCTCTCTTCTAGGAAGGGTTAATGTTCTGTAAAGTTTTCATTGTCCACAAAGGGTTAAAAGCTCTCACAAGCAGCTGGACTTCTCACTGCACTGCCCCCCCTTTCGCCGCAGCAGCACATGATATCACATTCCATGACAGTCTCAGGCATGGCCCTCTCTCTCCGGGGGGGGCGGGCAGGGAGGGCGGCTGTCCCATGGCTTCTGGGGTCTCTCTCTCTCTCCCACCCTTCCACCCTTGGAGTGGTGGGGTCAGGCCTACCTCTCCCAGGACTTTCCCTCCCCTCGCTCAGCTAGCAGCTGGGCCGGTGGTAGAGATACAATTTCCGGCTTCCCACCGGAAATTCAAATAGGACCCCGAGGGGGTGGGGGAGAGCCCTGCTTTTAACCCCTGTGTGGGTGTTCTCGGGGACGTGTCCAAACATCCCCAGTGGCCACACCAGGTGCCAATATTAAAATCTGAGCACCCATTGGCCTGACCACAGCATATCCCAGAAATCCCAAAGAACATATTTCCTATGAAACCACCACACCTCCTCGATGCAGGACCCTGCATTTACCCTTTTTGAATTTCAGAAGGGTCTTCTCTGCCCTCCTGCCCAGTCTGTGAAAGTCCCTCTGAAGGGCTGCACAATTCTCTGAGTCATGGGCAACTTCCCCCAGCTTTGTATCATCTGCAGACTTGCTGAGGAGGCATTTACCCTTCATCCAAGTCATTGACAAGTTAAACAGCGCTGAACCCGGTACAGAACCCCAGGGCACACCTGTAGTGACAGACCTCCAACTAAACTCTGTACCACCAGTCACAATCTTCTGAAATCTGACTCAGGAATCTGACTCTGGCATCTGGACTCAGCCAGTTCTCAACACAGCCAAAGTGTCCATTCATCCACCCTATACTTGAGTTTTCTGATAAAGATGTTATGAGGGACAGCCTTAAAAAAGTCAGGGCAGACAATAACCACTGCTCTCTCCTCATCTGTCTGGGTAATTTTTTCATTGTAGCAGGCAATCAGGTTGGTCAAGCATGATTTGCCTTTAGTGAATCCTTGCTGACTTCTCCTGATCATATTTATGTCTTCCGTGTTGGTAGACATGGCCTCCAGAATAAAGCACTCCATCTTCTTTCCAGGGATCGAGGTGATGCTGACTGGGTGGTAGGTCCAGTTCTCTTTCTTGCTCTTTTTGAAGACTGGAATGATGTTTGTTTACTTCAAGTCCTCAGGCACCTCTCCTGATCTCCATGACCTCTCAAAGATGATAATGAGAGGCCTATTTATGACTTCTGCCAGATCTTTCAGTGCTCATGGATGCATCCCGTCATGGCCTGTGGACTTGTGGATGTGAAATTTATTTAGGTGCTCTCTGACACAATTCTCCTTCAGTGAAGGAAGGTCTTCATCCTGACATTCATACACCCTGGTCTGCTGACTTAGAGATCCCTGGGGGCTGATATTATTGGTGAAGACAGATGCAAAGAAGACATTCAATAACTCTGCCTTCTCTGTGTCCCCTGTTACCAGAGTGCCCTCCATTCACTAATAGTTATCCTTTGTTTTCCTTTTGTTATTTATATATTTGAAAAAGCCCTTTTTGTCATCCTTGGTTAGATTAAATACTAGATGGACTTTGGTCTTTCTAGAATTCTAGACTCACTGCATCAGGGAAAGAGGAATCCCTGCACATACTCCTTGCACTGTACAGTCACAAACATAACTTGTTTACATGCTTCTGTGTCTCGATACATTGCTGAGTTTGGCCTATTAGAAACCTTAGGTTAATGCTTCCCCATCATCACAGCAAACTTCCATTCTGGGTTTACTTAAAAAGAGGAAAAGAAATTAAATTGATTTCAAAATCTCTCTTAATTATTGACACAAGAGGACAAAAAGTTGTCCTCCAGAGTCCTGCAAACTGGTGTCAAAAATGTCAAAGCTAGAGTTCCTCTCTAGTAAGTTATTCTCAGTAAATTTGGTCTGTTCATTGCACACATACATGTATAGATCTGTTTTTATATATGCTTTCTCCTTGTGAAAAGCATTCTGGCTACTTAACAGGCATGTGGGAGCCTGCATAAATTATGCTGATTCTATATGATTGAAACTATAAAATATAAAATTACATCCCATTTTCAACATGTGAATACAGAGATTATATAGAATGTGAAAGATCAAACTGGAAATTCTTTATTCTCAGCTGTGAGGTTTTTTTTCAATCCCACACTCCCATTGGTTCCAACTGGTCTGAGTAAGGTCTCACATAAGACCACATTCTGGCCTTGTTTTAAAACCACATCAAGTCTCTTATCTTGCCATCTGATCTGTGCAAAGACAGTCATGTTATGCCAGTGGGCTGTTTTTCTGGTGTGGGAAGAGATTTCATGGATCAAGGCCATAACAGTTAACTACCAGAACAAGAACATAACAAAGCTTCACTGCAGCATTTAATCTAATGTTTTTGAGGTTATATTAACTTTTAACTTCAGAGATATGCAGTTTCCAAAAGCATTTTCCAAAAAGTGTAATATTCTTGAAGTATTCTTACATCTTTAAGATGACAAACATCGCACAAATGTTAGAGAATGGCAGTATAGTCACTTCTGTAAGCCTGAAGTGGACTACAGCAGAAAAATAGCAATGTCTGCAGAAAAAGTGGTCCTTCCAGGACACCCATTCCTCCTGCTGAATTTTTGCATGTTTGTTTTCCTGGTGTCTTATACTGATATTTCCAATTTGCTTGTGAGCAACATGGGTATGTGTCTTGGTTTGAAAAGGTGTCTGCTAAGGAAGGCAGGAGTGTCTCTTGAAATGGAAAATATAAACTCCCTCCATCCAAATTGTTACAAATTTGAAATTAATTGGGGGGTCTCAGACAAAGACAATGGGGGTAGGAATAACAGTTATTTATTAGGAAAAATAAAAATATAAAACAATACTGACAGAGTCAAAAATCTGACCCTACACCCTGTGTGTCAGGGTGTTGGTAGCAGTCTGATTAAATGGTGGCTGCAGTCCTCCTGGAACAACAGCTGTGGTTCTGTTGAAGCAGCGATCCTGTAGAAAGGTGTAGTTTTTCTCTGAAGGTCCAGTGGTGGGGTAGATGGGTCTGGTCTTCCTCTGGGAATTCAATGGAAAAGAAAGCTGCTCACCAGGGAATCCAGAGGGAAAAGGCTGCCTGTGGTGTTCTAAATATCAGATTCTATCCAGGTAGGAATACTTGGCTCTTCCCCCTGAGCAGAGCATCTCCCAGTGGGATGATGTACTTTTATCAGTCATGCAGTGACACTCAATGGCCCATAAACAAAAGATATCTCCCCTGAGGGAGGATGGGTTGTGGAAGAGATAAAGAAAACTGCCCCCCCTGGTTTTAACAGGTGGCCCAATTAACAGAAGATAACTGCCCCACCTCTAACAGATGGCAATAGAATACACACCCCCAGCCACATCTTGCATTTGCAACCTAAGACAGAATGAAAGTTCAACCAGCCACCCAAAAGGTTTAACACACCACTAGACAGAAATGATATTTCTGTGACAGTGAAACAGAGGTACCTACCTATTTTAGACAGCTTTATAGTGCCCATCTGCTTTCACTGCTATTTTAATATTAATAGTGATCAGAAATATGAGTACTGTTGACAAGGTACTTTCATAAACTTTCACCAGACTCTGATGGACATATTCACATCTCTGCAGCACTTCAATGTGTTTTCTTTTTGCAGATATATCAGACATTTCACTCCTCTAGTGAATGGCATACAGATAGATGGATGCACCCACATGAACAATGTTGTATCAGTGTGCAGCCAGGTGTGCATTACAAG
The DNA here is from genome assembly GCA_024362935.1 of Setophaga petechia. Taxonomy (NCBI): domain Eukaryota; kingdom Metazoa; phylum Chordata; class Aves; order Passeriformes; family Parulidae; genus Setophaga; species Setophaga petechia. The sequence goes on from JANCRA010000172.1 coordinate 73,830, forward strand.
TAGAAAAAACTGGGCTTGACATGAATAAAAGTGTCCTATCATACTGCATACGAATTGACTTTAATGACTTTATCTGAACCACTGTTTTTTTATGGCATGAACACCACTGTAAGATTTGTTGGTTACCAACTGTTAAGCTCATATCCTGAAGTTCCTGTGCCTCCATAGTTTCAGTTTTTAAATATATCTTCCCTGAGTAAAAGAAAAAATGGTGAAGGACCCAGAAGAAAAACTTTGCCTTTGGGCTTCAGAGTCTCTTAACTAGTAAAATAACGCTGGTGGGCTACGTCTACAGCTGCTTGTCAATGTTAGAGTAGGACTGGAATGTCTCAGATCTATGAAGAATTGAATTCTTTCTGCATCTCCTTAGCTCATGAAAAGTCATATTGCTGCCCACAAAGGTGCAAAGCTTGAATAAAATTTTATTTCAGACAGTGTGAATCCAATCCATCACCTGATTTTGGATTGCCATTTTGATAATTACCAGGAGCTGCATAATGGCTTGAAAGGCACCCCAGTAGGATTTCTCCTTGCTGGAGAGAAGAGCTGCAGAGGTGAATCAAAACCAGTACAGCCCTTCTTATCTTTTACTGCTTCTGCTCATCTCCCATTCAGCATCTGTCTAATCTGTGCATATTCAGTACAGTATTCTCTGTGCACTCAGAATGATCTGAATACAGCTGTCAACATCTTGATCAAGGCACAGCTCTAATTAGATTTCTCTGTTGTAGTTGAAGGAGACATACTTGGAAAGTTGCTCCATGCCATATTTCAACCACCAAGAGTAGCTGGTTTTGTTGAAACTTCTGTTATGTTTAAAAAAGTATATATTTCTAGTTAATTACAAGCTTTCACTTAAGAAACACTTTTGAAGCAAAGGTAAAGACCAAAAGACTTAGCCCAAAATGTAAAGGCATGAAAGCAAAGATGAGAAAAAATTAAATACTTAAATATAGGTGCTTAAAATGGAAACTGGTTCTCCTCTTTAACCACGGTTATTTTCTGTACTAATCTACCTGTCTCTACGAAACACATAAATGCAGACTTGTTTTTGCAGCCAGACAAGAGGATGTCTTTAACAAAGTAATTATTTTAATAATACAACAACAACAACAACAACAACAACAACAAAACAACAGCAACATAACAAAACAACTCTGCAATAATAATTAGTAATTAATAAATAACAACAACAACAACAATAATGACAGAAAAATGAATGCCACAGAGTACCAAAAATATGCAAAACAAATAAGGGCCAGGATCAGGAACACTGAAATATGAATATTCAATTAAGAATAACAGAAATGATGTGGGACATGGTATGCAAATAATGAGTGCCTCAGACCAAGCATTTTCAATAGCAAATCCACTAAGTCATTCGTTAAAAACAACCCACATGACTGTTTTTCAGCTCATGAGGAAATCCATGTTGAAGATGTTTGCTGTTCTAACAGCAAAACCAAACATGTTCCATGGTGTAAGCATTAAGAGGATATATAACCCACACAGTATTCACAGCTAGGAAAATTATAAGAAAGACAGATGCTTGAGGAGAAAGAACTTGCTAAGCAGAGGTTTTTACATTGACCACAGCACCCCATGTCCCACATGCTGATTTCTCAAGCAAATCTCTTGCCAATTGAAGTTTTCTCTTGAACTGTAAAATTCATAGGATGTGCTTGGCTTGCATCAAGAACACAGCAGTTTATTCTCCATGCAAGCAGCTCTGTCTAGCTCGGCTGGATATAAACAGAAAGACTTCTTCACTAATTATTTATACAAACATAGCTGCATTCTGGAAGATTCATAGGAACTAAAAATTGGTTTACTTCTGATTCTTACTGGTCTTTTGATTTTCAGGGCTGTCGACTACTGAAAACCATCTAGACCTTCATCCACAGGAAGTAATCCACAAGTGATTTTTCTCCCCCTGAGAGTACTGATACTACTTGCATAGTAATAATAATCATAAAGTATTTATAAAAAGCACAATCTTTACTTGTACAAAGAATTTGTCTTCCAACCTGTCCAACTTTGAGAGTACTTGTATGAGTAAGGAGTACATCAACCTTGCTGCAGATGTTTGCACTGTGAGAAGAATGTTCTTTACATGTCCAGAATTGCATTACACTTATGTGTCCTGGCAAACAGTGGCTTTTTCAAATCAAAATGACTACTTTTATTCATCAAGGGGATCTTATTCATAAGTGTTTTCAGATTCAAGTAAACTGGTTTTTACATTATGCACCTCCCTCTTTCCCCTTTTCTAACCACTGGTAGACCAAGAAGTTGAAATACCAAAACAAGCTTAGCAAGGGGAGTAAGAGGAAAAATATTTTCCTGGTGCTTTGCATGCTGTCATCCACATCCTCTCACTTGTTCATGAAATACAGCCACAATAGGGAACATGTGAAATAAGTTCACATTTAAAGCAAACAACAGTTTAAAGCAAACCTTCAACAAAAGGGGGTGAGAGAAGAAAGGATAGTGCAGCCAGTGGAAAAAGAACTATAATTTTGGTCAGGCAGAATACTGTGGCTCTGCAGCCATCTAGGACTGTAAACCAAACCTTACCCTATTTTAAGAACATTTGAAAGGTTTGTGGGACTGGATCTCAGTTTAGGGTCTGAGATTAGCATTCCACTTGTGCAAAGTACCATGGAATTTTAATGAATAAAAATAGCCAGATTTTCTGCTCTCTTCCTGAGATCTCTGTGTTTGCTAATTTAGAGACACATTTCACATTTCCCCATTTCAGTGGTGCATTTGTACTAGCACCATACAGAGGCAATGGTTAAAAAACCTGATGCTGAGAAAAGTGGTATCTGTGAATCTTATGTAGTCCTAGATACACACACAAATGTTTCCACACCTTAGATAATGAGATATTAAAATACTACAGTGAATACAAAGATCTAAGAGGCCGGTCCACATTCCACTTTGCTGTTGTGAGGAGTTTCTGGATTTAAAATAATGGAAAAAAATCAAGATATTATTTAAATTTCTGTTCTAAATGCATGACTATTTTTCCTTAGGAAATGAGTCTCTAGGACCTGATTATCTCTGTACTTGGTTTTGTCAAACAGAGTTACTATATTGAAATAACACTTCAGGTCCTTTTTGGTGGGTTCTCAAGTTGAGTGTTTAACTCATTTTGGTAAAACCAAACAGCCATTTTTTCAGGTCTCTGTCTTAGCTAGTCCTTGTCTTTATTACAGGTTTTCTGAATTATTTTTCCCTTTAAAATATTCATGTAGAGTTGCAGGGACCCACCAGCAGTAAACAATGAGAGGAGCTGGATAGGGAACTTTTTGGTCTCATAATGACCATCCAAAAACCTTGATCTAGCCTGAGAATCAAGATGCTTGACCCAAATCTAAAATTTTGTGTAAGTAATTTATTAAGAAGACTGTTCAAAAAATTTGTTTTTAGCCTTGAGATAAGGCATTGTGAGATGTGTAACAGATGGTTTGGGACAAAGTTTTAAGCCTTTTATTGACATTTGATTTGGAAAAAAAATAGGTAGCTGTCTGTATAAAATCTGGTCACACAGACCTGAATATCTGGCTGTGTTCTTTTTGTTAATCAAAACCATAGAGTAGTATGCAATGTGGTCTTTTTTATTTCAATAGCATGAAATATTTTGGATATTAGCTGCTTCTTAAAATGACTATAAATTTCAACAAATACCAAGAAAGACAACAGCTTCAAACAAAAGTGGAAACACTTCACTTCAACACCCAAGGCTTCCCAGAGCATTTAATCCAACATTTCTGGAGATTAACTGCACTCTCTACTGCAGTTTCTGGAGTTATACAAATCTGTTCATTGTCACTTAATGTCACAGGTTAGAGTAAATGCTTATATGCTGAATTTTAATATTTGTGTTTTTGTTGTAACTTAGAAGTCAAATAAAAAATTGTTATAAACTGCTGGAGCACAGTCAAAATCAGGCTAGATGACATACTCTCTTCATATGGTTGCGCACCCATCACTGAAAGAAGCTGCTGGGTCTTGAACAAGGTAAAAGAACAGGCTGATAAGAGGCAAATCCTGTGAGGGGGTATAGTGATTTTTATTATGTCAATGTCCTCACTTACATAATGGGTCAGGTGTGAAAACTCCACTCCAGGAGAGTGCAGGAAGTTCAAACTAGCCTGAACGTATTTATGCCTTTTGATGGACCATAACTGACTCAGCTGTGCTGACAGGAGAGGCATCTGTAATATCTTAAACAATCAAAGACTCCTGAAATGTTGCATAATCCACATCATTGCATCATTCAGTGAGAAACTTCCCACCCCTGAGAAGGGCATTCCCACCTGACCATAAGTGAATACAAACACAGTAGATTCTGATGTTTTGTGGGCTTTCCCCACTCCTGACAGACCAAGCCAGTGACCATCACTTTGACCAACAGACGTAAAAATTGCAACAACAAAGTCTCCTTTCAGCATTCAACAGGTGGCAAATCTATACCTTTCTAGTTTCTTTTTCCTATTTTTTTTTCTATTTCTACCTCACATTTATTGTTAAATAAAAATCCATTCTCTTGACTTTGGCATGTGGTCTTGTTTGCAATAACCAGATCTTTACATAATTACCTTTTAAGTCAATTACTCTGTTGTTTCTCCTCATGACTCTATCCTCCCCAAACCGTATCAGCTGAGTTTTTCATTATTATTTACCAAATAAGAAAGAAGCAAAATGAAAAATCAAGAGCAAAGTTCACATGCAAAGATTATAATCTTCTGCAGAGTTCTCCGTATGTGAGCATATTGAAGATAGCACTCTTATTGACATAGGGGTTGCTACTTTTTGTGATGCTTTCTTAGTTAGTAAAGTCAGTAGCAGTAAAGCCTTGGACTTGGTAGCAAAAAGTCAGCATTTGAATCTTTGATTTTGTGGCTATACACAGCCACATCGTATTTCCAGCAAAAACAATGGGGTTGTTTTCAGCACTGCTCTACCAAGGAGGCATGTTTTTTATTTTCTTCTTGTATATACAATTAAAACTATTCCAATCACAGAACTCTGCTCTGCATTCACTTCTGAAACAGAGCATGAGGGGTGTCACTCAAAAGTGAAAATAATGCCCTTCCTTGGGCCAAATAACGAAAGAAAGCGTAGCAGTGCAGCATTACTCATTGGACTTCTATTAAAGTTTTGAATTAATTGACTAATTACTAATGCTTACCCCAGTGTGCAATAAAAAAGGAGACATCTTGTCATAAGCAGTCTTTTTTCCTCCTGTGTGGGAAAGATGGAAGTATTACCTTTGTCCCAGTTTTGGCCAGGACCTGGAGGTTATTCTTTACCACCTCACAGAGCTCCTGGGGCCAGGGGGAAATGACTCTCTGACTTCCAAGAATGGCATAGTTTCTGATTGAAAAGAAGTGGTAGCATTGTCTGCCATTGTGAATTCCCTTGGAGTCCTTGGTGAGAATTCTTGTGAGTGAATTACCCTCTCTTTTACATACTTTTTTTTCCAATATTGTTGATTTTACTGTCCATTTTCTTATCTCATTGCTATTAGCAACAAACTGCTCTTATCTCAACCAGTGATTTTCACCTTTTGTGGCTCCAACTCCATCCTGCTGGAGTGGAATTAAACTGATGACATATGGTTTTGGAGAGTCTTGGTGAGAGCAATGAATTAGGGAGTACTGTTTCTAAACCACGACAACTTTCCATCAAGCACATGATAAGAAACTGCATGCGTGGAGTATAGGCAAGTTCTCTTCTTGCTGTGGAGGATTTCCACCCGTGCCTGTGTTCTTGTTGAGTAATAATGAGATACCATAATGAAACTGTAGAAGATGTATGTCAGATGGTTCTCCAATAACATTAGGGAAAAAAAAAAACCCAGCTGATGTATGGGATATTGAAGGAAGATTAAGTTGCTAATGCATATTAGTATATTCTTAATTTCCTTTTAATTGAAAAAGACATATTGACTTTAATTAAAACCATTTCACAGGAACTGTCAATTAGCACATGTCAAACTAGTTAATTCAGAACAGAATTCTTTTAATTAGGGTCTGCTTTCCTTTAACTGTGGGGCCAATGAAATCAGCCTTTCCTTATCAAGAATTTACATATCTCAGAGAAATACAATACAAATCTCTGAAAACTCTTATCTATTATTAGAAGCCCATATGGATAACATTAAGATGATGGTGCTGGCATTGTTTGTGCCACAGACATCAGAGTTTCCTTCATGACTGTTTGAAAAAAAGAAAAAGAAAAAGATGGCTTTGAAGAAAGAGTATTTTAAATACACAGATTTATCCTACATTAAAGAGACTACAAAATTGATGACATAGATGCTCACATTTAAATTTTTTAATATGTCTGCTTAAATAAATGGGCCTACTCAAGTGTGTTGTGTGTTCTGTAAGCCAAAGACACATAAAGCATTTTCAAAGCATGCAGCATGCTGTTCTTCCCTTAAGTGAGCTATAATCAAAAGGAGAAAAGAGACCAGATTTTCTTTTTGGACAATACCATCATTGTTAACTTTCACTGGATGTGAAGATTTAACAGTGATTGCTAATCCAGTGGCTGTGAACATCAGTGTGCTAATGCAATCTCAGTTATCAAATAGTATACAGTCTCTGTCTTGACTTTCACATACTTTCTGAATATATCTCTAGCTTTCTGATGGGTCTCTGCCTCTTGGCTGATGTAGCGCTGTAAAGACCTTCTCCATGGTTTCTGGGAACCTCCATGTGTGACATCTGTAATGCTGGTCTCATCCTTTCAGGAGTAAGAACAGCTGAGAAAAATATAACAAATCATAAAACGAATAATTGCAAAACCTAGACTTAGTCTAATCATACAGGGTTTAACCACTGTTTTATTGACCTCTGCCAACATTGGATTACAGAGATTAGTGAAAGGAATACTTAACTGAACTGTGGATTCTAAAGAGGATTATCTGGTAAGATATTTCATGTATCCTGATGGTTTGTTGAATGTATTAGGAACCTGATTATGGGCCTGACTAACTCAACCATAAAACTTCAACTTCTTTTATGACATAGCAGAAACAGTGTTTTGCATTTTGATCATCTTGCTCAACATATTATTTGCTTCAAAATGGCAATTAGCAATAACTTTTCTTTTAAAATCACTCCTACAGTGGCTGTGCATAGGAAGTGTGGTTATGTTCATCACATGGGTTGTAAAATTGTAGGTGACTGCCTTTATTGCTCTGTTATACTGAACTTCAAACTGAAAAAACCATTTGAATAGTTTAAATGATAAGAAATTCTCAGATTATGGTGAAATTTTAAATCTTTGCAGTATTCCAGCCACATGGTTAATTATTGATGTAGCTCATACATAATGGCAGGGACAATGGAGAAACAGTTTTATGAAGGGAAAATAAGACACTGAACTCTCATACAAAGTCAGTTAGAAAAGGAATTAAAAGCAGAAGTTCCTCCCTGCAAATATACCAAAGCACCTCTCAGCATAGCCTACTGTGTGCCATGCTGTCAAAGCAGTGCAAAGTATTCTTTTTTTTTTTTGCAATTAATACTAAGGTGACTCATTGCTTAGCAGCAGCCCTAATATTTACACCCCTATGGATCTCATGACTTAGTAGCAAGCTTTGACTTCAATTAAACCTGTCAGTTTCTGATAGGAAGAAATCATTACAGAACTTCAAAAGCACTTGAACTGCATCAAGATCTTCACAATTATCTATATAATATCTTTCTGCTTTTGTTGGCTCCTTGATCTTCTGTGGCAGTCCCAACCTCTCTGTCAACTTTGTTCTGTAGGAAGTTGAACCTTAAAGTATGCTATTAAAAATATATATGAAAATGCTGCAGTATACAATGGATTTCACCCAGTCTAACATTTTTTTGGGATAAATTCCTAATAAAAGTTGCCCATTTGAATAATGTACTGCTCATGTATTGTTAATGAATCAAACAAGGAACCATTTAAAAATTACTAGCGTTACAGAAATGTAATAGCTTTTAAACAGATTATTTAAATTACTGTAGCTCTGATTTCCAATCATTTCATCCACACAGCTATGGCAGAACTATCCCAGAAAAGGGAGTAACTTTCTGATTGAACTCTTTTCTTGTTGGATTTAAGAAATATTTTAGAAGTGAGAATTTCTCAACTACGTATTTGTCCTTCAGAGCAGGACCATAGAGGGTTTAGGAACACAATCCTACAACCACGGATGAAAGCACAAAGAGTTTGGAGGATTCATTCCATCCTTACAATCACAGTGAATAAAGCCTTATGCACACATAGAGCAGAAAAGATGATTTGTTCTGACCAGTGTGTAGATGACTTCCTCAGGAGTCTTTGGTCCCTGCAGCTTGCCTTGCCTGGCACTTCCTCTTATTCCAAGGAGGATTTTGAGTCATGACAGCTGTGCTCATGTTAAACCATGACAGCAACTGGTTAGCAGCACCCAAAGATGGAGCCCCCCCCATCAAATTGTGAGAGCTCCTTGCTCAGTCTTCTAGACTGATGTCTTTTTTTTGCTATTGTTTTGCAACACAGCCCAGATCTTTTAAAAAACCACTGTCTTTCGGACAACTGTCTTCTGCTAACTATTTTTGAAGAAATCAATCTTTGTGTTAAGAAATGCATGCCTAATTATTTGCAATGTTGTTTATTAGCTCTAAACAAGGACAGTCAGATGCCTGTCCCCTCATTTTGAACAAGGGACCTATGGACCATCAGCAGTTCATTGATCATAGATGAAGAGCTGCTGGCTTTTCTCCCACTGTGAGCATATTCTTTCAGGTCATATTGCCTCACACTACAGCGATATTACCTACTAATTTATTAAACAATTTTACAAGCATAACTAAAGCATTTGTGTTGTTAACAAATCTTTAAGATGGTTTCAAATCAGCACGTAGTATTTTGCAGTGAAGTCATGAAAATGTGCCAACATGAACACATCTAATGATGAAAATGTTGCAAGCAGATATCTGTTTCCCTATTACCCCATAAAATAATTATGTATTTTTATTTATATGAGTAATTTTAGGTACAAACATTTTACCAAAACCCCATTCATTTAGGAAACATATAAACACAAAGGGCTTAATACAAAAAAGTGTTTTAGAACATATTTTAGTGATTATAAAATGAAAACAAATTAAAAAAAAGTCCTAAACTACTTTTCTTTCTTCCTTATGATGAGAAAGAAATACAGGTTAACATCACATTATTTGTCATGTGGCAGTGAAGTGAAATTTGTGCCTCGCACCATGTATTCTTTACATGATGAAAAGGAGTATAATTTAATTTTTTATTTGAAGGTTCTGTCTGGGCACATTGGCTACCAATTTTATTTTTATTGCAGTGCATGGATAGCTAAGTCACATATCCTTATGTTAATGCAGAGTACATAGGAAAGGAAAGGGAAAGTATAATTTTTGTTGTTGCTTTTGTAATTTGAAATTTCCATAGTGTCTATGCACATTGGCTACCATTTCAGTTTTACTGCGCTGCACTGATAGCAATGTCACATATAATTAACACCAAGGTAGGAAAAAAAAAAAGAAAACCAGATTTTCTCCCCTGCCTCTGCTATGAACATTGCTTGAAATTTTTGTACTGTGTGAATAGCATTTCCAGAAGATGGTGGATATACTGAAAGATCTTACCTCCATTGTAAAAGATCTTACCTCCATTGTAGAAGAAGTATAATGGTATATGTGTTTGTATTTCTCCATAAGAGAGTGGGTAGAAAGTATAGTGCTACTCACATTTCTTATCAGTCAGATACAAGTTGGTTCAATATCTAGGAATAGTTAAAGTAGAAACAGCCATTTCCCAGGAAAACTGGAATAATAACAGAATTTAATTTCCCCAAATTAGTATATTTTATTAAAGTGCTTATCCATGCATCCCAAAATAACTCCCACGTCCACCTCTCTTTTAGCTTCTAAGCAGAGAATGTGACACCCTCTTTAGGATATGTAGAGGTACTGTGTAGCTGTGGTGGACTCATTCCTCATCAACGACTGGTATAAACAACAACTACCAGGATGGACATGGTGCCCACCTGCATGGGGAGGACCAGACAGCTACATGACTGGTCTCTTTTCCATGATGTGCCATTTTACAAGTTAGCACCAACAACAGGCAGGAGTACGGCCCTTGTACCAGGAGTACAACTTTGGGAAAATTGTTCCTTATTATGGTGGATCTGTTGTGAGCAATTGTCTCAGTTTTGGAGAGCAAAAGAGGTCAGCTTATTTTATTTTATAATTTGTTATTAGAATTTGGGTATCATACACAACATTGCCTCTTTATCCTTGACTTTTGGAGCAACTGTGTTGTGGCACTGAAAGCTGACTTTAATTTTTTAGGAGCCACCCAAAAAGAAGTAGGGCTGCCAACAGGAGATGTCAAGCTCCAGTACAGTCCTTCATCTACAGCTTGGGTAGTTCTACTAGTCTGAGATAGATCTTGTGCATTGCAGCTTGCACCCTGCTCTTTAGGCAGAATACCACAAGCTGGTCAACAAAGTTACTGAAAAGATTGGAAGGCATGTCTTTGAAGAGCAGCTGAGCACTCTGGGTTTATTCAGTTTGGAGAAAAGGGGGTTGAGGGGTGAACTCATTGCTGTCTACAACTTTCTGAGAAAGGGAAACAGAGAGGATGGGGATCCAGCACAATCTGTGGGAATGGTTCAAACCTTTTTCAGGGAAGGTTGGAGCTTGCTATTAGGAAACATTTTTTTTATTGAAAGGGTGGCCAAACATTGGGTATAGAGGGATGCCCCAGAGAGGCATTTAGATTATGTGCTGAATAGCATGCTTTAACTTGTTATTTAGGTAAATAACTTTAATCAAACCTGAAGTGGTGAGGCAAGTGGACTAGATAAGTGTTGTAGGTCCCTTTCAACAGAAATATTAGTCCTCCCCTCCCCTCAGGCCACAGAGGATGGACTTAGACAATTTATCCAGCATCAGTAATGTCCCTTTCTTTTTTGTTGAACAATATTTTGAATGGGAACCTTTTTGGAACATATGGCTTTGCCCCTACATGGACAGAAACAAAGCTATCTCCAAGTTTGTTCACACGCCTTTGAAGAGGCTGTTAATAAGGTGGAATAAAACAGTTTCCAGGCTCTTCCACTCTTGCCAAAGAGTAGGACAATAAAGGAACTAGGCTGAGATTTGTGGTGTACATGAACTAACCTGAATCTGGGAGGACAAGATAACCTTTGCCAACATATCTTTAATGAATTCTGCACAGCATTAAATGACTACAGATGTATGTAATAGATTTTGTAGTGGTACAACAGGCTACATGGAAATAAGCCACCTGAAAACAAAAATATGTGACAGCACAGTGTACATTTTTAATGCATTTCCTTGTGTGGGGTTTGGCAAAGCCTCCTTCTCACCCACTGCAACAGGTTACTTGTGTGCAACAGCAGCAACATTCCTTCTTCAAAATATCACGTATCATGAAAATCATAAAAGAAATGCTGGACAGAGGAATCCCACAAGTCGTCTCATTCATGCTGAATTTGAGGTGTCATCTCCTGTACTGCTGCTGCTGCTGTTGCTTGGATGGTGTCTATGAAAATTGGTACCCTCAGTCATGTAACACAAGGGCAGAGGGGATGGCTTGCTTTTGTAGAGACTTTTGCAATGTTTGGCACAACGTTTGATTATGCTGGTGTTCTTTTCCCTCCTGTAGCTCAAGGGAGACTGAACAAGTGTGAAATATTATGTAGCAGGTGTTAGAGAAAGAGGGATAATGCAGCACTTAAGGAAGAAGTGCTGGATGGAAATAAATAGCTAAAGTCTTGATCTGGAGAAGAAACCCAGAACTGTCCTTTCCTCATGAGATGCGGGATAAACAGGGAGTGTGTATTGGGGGTTAGTAGAAGGCAAATTTAAACTTGCTTCTAAAGGTTTCCATATGTTTTTGTGTTTTCTATTTTCCTTTTGGCTGCGCTGGAACTTAGTTTTATGCTGCTACCTCCCAGAACATTTTTAAGTTATGAAAAACATACTTATCTCAGAGCTCCACAAATGAACTATAACTTTTCCCCCCTCTCTAGATTTTTATTAAGCTCAGTGGGACTAATTCTCTATTGTTCTGCACTTTGTGTAGGTCTTATGTGTTAAATGAGTGTGAAATGCTGGCTGAAACTACATACATACCTTTGACTGATTAGCCTTGAAGTTTGGGATCACATACCAGAAATTTGTGTCCAAATTGTACATCTCCAATGTGAGCTGAGCTTCTTCAGATGGCAGGTGATATCAAGGTATTAATAAACCACTTTCTCTTCCATGATTATTTCTGTAACAAAATGCTGGCTTTATGGTTTTATTTCTAAAGTATATTTCATCACTCTATTCCCTGCTTTTTTTTTTTTTTTTTTTTTTTTTTGACAGCCACCACGAACACTAGCAGGAGGCTGACAATGGAAAGTAATAGCAGAAAAAATGGATTTTTCTCAACAGGTTGAATACACCGCCAAAATCCCTTTGCAATCCACCTGCAGTCTGCAGACTTGTTGTTACAGAGAAATTGAAGCTAAGTAACCAACAGTGGACTTCATATGCTAAAAATAAAACAGCCCATAAGACAGAAAACCAATTTTTAAATAATAATCAAACTTATAGTCATAATAGAAATGATTGATTTCTTTCTGTGAGAGAACTTTCTCCATGAAATATTATTCTTTCTCTGGAATAACTGTAATGGATGGTGATAGATGCTGGTACTCAAATTTAGTTTTTTTTCTGTCAGAAACTTATCCTTAGGGCCTTCTACTTAGCAGCTCTTTTGATGTGTTATCAACCCACACCTCTCATCTCAGAGACTCTTCAGTGGAGTGGGTACTTCTTGAATAAATCTTCTTGTACAGTCTGCAGAATAAAATAATTATTACTTCTCCTAATTTGATCATTTGACCTGGTAGCTGAAATACAAAGAGTCCTCTCTCTTTACAAATAGGAAAAACCAAACACTATAGCTTATAAACATTATCATGGTCTGGCAAAGTCAATTTCATATGCAACACAATATTGAACAGTAAGTGTCTTAGTAACAGCAGGAAAAGAGAATTTTTTGAATGCTGTGTTTATCAAGCCACCTACTTATCTCTCATTCAGGCAATACTACACCGAAAGGAAATTTGTGTGAATTGGTGAAACGAGGATTTGACCACATGCAGAAAGGCAATTTTCCTATTTTATGAATTTATGCACCAATTAAAGTTTTTCACCAGATTAAGTTTATTACAACCATTGTCTGATATTCTATACTGTTAAGTTATATTTAATACTTGTTATGAGATTAAGACAAAGAGATATATATAGTTTAAGAAAATATCTTCAAAATTCATTTGTAAGAGAGCTGTATTAAACCAAATATTCAGATGAATGGTGATGGGATCATTTAATGTCTAATATATCTAACAGCAAAGAAGAAATCACTGACTGAGGCAGTGGTGTCATCACTGTCTCTTTGCAATCACTTCCCCAAACGCTAATACATGTAAGCACTGACTAAAAATCACTTAAAAGATTTAATCTGATGCTATTAGAGTTTTTGCTGGTTGTTTACTATGTTTGATTGGCTTATGCAAGTACTTTAAACTAGTGCATTGTCTGAAACTAACTTGCAAGAGGTGAGTTTAAAGGCTAGTTTAAAACATGTGTTGATTATAAAATGAACAGAATAATTTAAAATTATTTCAAAATTTATATAAAAATGAGTGTATCAAAGTACATAAAAGCATCTGAGTATTTATACTCAAATTTTAAAATTATAAATATATAATAATTAACCAGTAATTTCGAAATAGATAATTTCCCTCTATGTTTTAATGCCTTTAATAATGGAGATCTTCAGGCTAGCATGTTCTAAAGAAGACATGCAAATATTTAGTAAAAGAAATAAAGAGAATGCATGCTAGTACTCCTTTGAAAGAAACTTTAAATGTGAAGACACTGTTAAAGCATTTGATCTGTCATGATGGGTAGCAGAATATGATTTTACAAAAATTAAAAGAAATTTTTATTGGAATGGACCAGAAATTAAACAAAAAAGTATTTGATAAGGGCTATATTTCAGGACATCTAATACAGGCAGTTACTGGTAAAAATACAATTTCCTTTAATTGACAACTATCAGAGATATTAAAACAGTGTTTAGGTATTCTGTTGATCATCTGTCATTTTCCTGGGATACCAAAGAAGTTAAAATAAAATTGTTTGGGAAGAACACTATTACTTTTCTGCCCTAGATTTATGATTATATTCAAGCTAGGAACAGATTTCATGTTGTGCCATCAAGTGACTTTGTGTATTACCCAACAGTTTTCTTCCTGCCAATCCAAAGATGGGTCCAGAAGGAAAAAACTGCTCACTGACCCACATAGTTCTCTCTTGTTCTCAAAACATTACATCAGAGCATTCGTGGTAGGACCCCACAACCAGACATGGAGAACTTTTTGCAGCAGAACAAGATGCTAAAGAAAGATCTGCAGATTTCCATGGTGTTGTCTCCTGTTCATGGTGCTGCAACTTGCTGTCTGCAGATGAAAGTTACTTCCCATTAATAATTGATGCTGCAATACATCTTAGTCTGTTTAATGACAGATAGTGTTGATTAGTTTAAAGAACCACTGCCAGAAGCTTAGTAGCCATTGGTTTCGATGAGCTGAAAATGGGCTAACACTGGCCTCCGTTTTTTCCAGAAACATTTGAAAAACAACTATTGTCATGACCACAAAGTAGTAGCAATCCCTTTGCACATATGCAGTTTGTTCATAACCTTGTGACATGGACCATAAATAGCCTTCTTATATTTCACACACACAAACAATTAACATGAAAGTTTTGTTTACAAAAAAAAACAAACTAAAGTGCTATATGAACAGCCCACCTATTAGCAAAGGATTAATTTCCTATTCCACATTAAATCCAGACTGTATGCCTAGCTGACTTGCTTGCTATGTCACTCTACTGGTTGCAGGTATAAAGTGGTAGCAAGGAACCACATACGTTTTCAAGAATCCCACTCCTTGACCTTGTCCAAGTCTCTCTGGATGGCACTTTGTCCTTCAGACAGATTAGATTTATGTTATCAAAATATGAGTGCAAGCAATGAAATAGGAAACAAATACACAGTCAATAGACTTCAAACTATTATATGGATCTCCACAGATATAATTGAGATTACTTAATCTCACTTAGCTCTACCTTTCAAAGAAATGTGACTTTCTAGCCAAATGAAGGCCATTCATATGGGTTGAGATACCCATAACTTCTTTTCCTTAATGTTTCCCCTAAAGCAGTTGTAAAAAAATCCTAAATTTTTTGTTTTCATAGGAATTTAGAAAAGTATAAAACTAAAGTGGGTCTCAAAAACACAAAGAAACTTTGGAGATGATACTCTGCCATGTAACAGAAAGAGATGAGAGCATGCATTGACAGACCAGGAACAGCTAAGAATGAAAGATCGAATAAGATGTGAGAAATCAAAATACTCAGAGATGTTTGGGAACAGATATCATATTACTAATTTAATTACCAGTGCAAATGGTACATGTGTAGACAATATTATGCTAAAGAGAGGAGACAGAGAGGTTGAATGTTGAATTTCTTTCTTTATTTCTTCCTTTCTCTACTTCATTAATCCTGATGTCAAAAGAGTGCAATTTCTGTCCATACATTTCAGTGGAGTTTTATTAAGCTGATGGGGATTCTGCAAATTAATCTGTGATATTGCATCATAATTCAGTGGACAATGCTTTAAAAAAAAATTCAGACCTATCCCTGTATTTTCTTTTTCATATTTTCTGGTAGTTGTGATTAAAGATTTTAAATCAACACCAGTTGCCACACCATAGTGTCTGAAATACTGTTGTCATTTTCTCCTATAAGATAGACACATCAGGATAAATATTTCAATGTCAAAGCAAGTATTTATTTTTCTTCCATGACTACTGAATTGTCCTAAAGATGATACAAATGCAGAACTTGAAGGAGTATAACCTGAAAGCATTAAAACTATACCTCTTCTGTAAAGAGGAGCTGAATTAGAAAAAGTAAGAAAGGAATAAAAACCCCTGGACTTTCCAAAATCTTATGGTAAAGGTAATTTAAATGAACTGCTTAAGGAAATATATTTCTTTGTAGGAAGCAATGAACTCCTACTTTGGATTAAACCAGATATTTATTATTTTTATTGCATCAGTTCTCTTCTCCCTCCCCGCCCCACCCAGCATGAAGGTAAATTAAAATTGTGGTAACACATAGTAAGGATGGATAATAACTCCTGCTGTGTTTTTCTGCTTATGTTGATACATGTTGACTGGGATGGATAAAGTAAGAAGTAGCTAATATCAGTAAGGTGATTTGAGTGGCTCTAAAACTGATACGGCCAGTGGTAGGATGCTGGGACAGTGGAGGCATCTGCTGAACTCCAGCTCTTCCTACCAGCTCTTGCAGGGTCTGACACTACACAGCAACCTGTCTGTCCATGCCCAAGCTGTGGCTGTGTTTACTTCTGAAACAAAGCTTGATTCTCCAGATTTGTTCTCTAGGAGCATACTACAGAGACTGCAAGGATGCTGTAGTGTCAGTGGAGACTCATGCAAGGTCTGCTTGTGAGGAGCAGTGAGGCACCTTGTGCTCCAATATTTAAAATAATAACAATAACACAACCAGCCAGTAATTTTTTTCTGCTCTAAACCTGTAAATTATACAGAAATCAATGTCATATTGTCACCCTAACCACAACTTGTTGCTTGTAAGAGCACATCCAGGTTTGTTCATCTGACTTTGGGAAAGACACTTGGTGCCACTTGGGTAACACACTTTTGACGCAGGTTTTATTTAGTGTGTCAGATTGCAAAGCAAGTAGTTAGACCTCAGCCTGAGACTGACTTACCTTGGACTCACCCAAAGTCTGTAGAAAAGAATATTAGTTGAGTGGATATAGGTATACAACAAATGGCATATCTTCTGCCCTATGCCGACCCACAGATAAAAAAGTAAAGGACATATTGATGAACACAAATAAGATTAAGTTTTCTATCGGCTTGAAGTCAAAATGGAATTCAGTCCTATTCAGTCAAATATTTTTGCTGGATTTTTAAAAAGTGTTGGATCAGTGCATTGCTGTTATTCACTGTAACAACTCATATAAACAGATAAATATGTGAATTTTTAAGCCAAATGCTCTTCTCAAGCTTTGAAATGTTACTACTGTGAAAAGTTTGGCTATCTAAAAGTAATCAAATGTAATGCTTCATGTTGTACAGTAACTTTTCTGTCTGAAGAGGTTAGGAAAGATATATCTTCCCATGTTAATGGGTAACCTCACTTTTATTTTTTCATGAGCTGATATTTTTGAGGTACTTATTAATGTGGGAGACACAGTGTGCCTGGCCTAATTCTTTGTGCCAGTGATGTTATTTCCCCAGTTGGGAGAAAGCATTTAACATCCCAGAAAAAATGGAACAGTTGCTCATTTTTCTTTTCATGGATTCGGCTAAATCATTCCTTTATGGCCATCCAAGTTTTGGTCTACTTTATTTCTTTTTAAGTCAATCAAATGTAATTTTTAATGTGCCCAATAATCTCTATGCCCAGGCTTTACCTATTAAAGCACAGCTAAGCACAAAAGTGATGCAGGGCACTGGTTAATGGTGACTTTCCCTCATACATATGTAAAAAGCTTGTCAAATACACATCTGCCTAATGAGAGAGCACAAGTGTTCCAACAAGCAACAGCAACAAAATAAAAAAATAGTCCCTATCCTGTCAAATAATATTTGAATATCAAGGATCTGGACTACAAAGCATATTTACCAACAATCACATTTTGAGTAGAATTCACTTGAATGTAACACCTTCTCCCTCTAAGGTTTTGAGTGAGGCATATTAAAGAAGATCATACAACTTACTTATCCCAGGAACAAAGGTTCTTTTTTGAAAGCTGTCAGCTTGCTGACAGATATGATGAACATTTACTTCAGTCTTGTAGAACATTTAATCAAACTTGTTCCTATAGCTTCAGTCCAAGGAGGGTTACTGTTTGCTTTAGAAAAATGTACATAATTGAGGAACAATGAATGCATGTATAACTTGAATGCAAACCATTACCTATGACATTCATTTATTTGTAATGAATACATACTATTCTATAACAGGCTTAAGGGAAATGTAAACAGTATGTGGAAATCTGTTTAATACAAGGCTATTTGCCAAAGGTCCATGCACCATTCATTGAACTTTAGGAAACTTTTGAAAATATAGATTGCATTTGCAAAATTCCGTGTATGGAGAGCTGGCAAGCTGCCTGGTTTCTACTTAAAGGATTGTCATCCTTGGAAAAATAAATTTCTCCAAATAGACAAAAGTCAGTGTTTTCATGTTTTACTGCAATCAAACTGATAAGGCTGACAATTTAATGTCTCAACACCTAAAATACCTGTGGATAATTAGTTACTTCAATCATCAGAACTACAAATTCCTCTGTCTTCAAAGATTGTATACATATGACAGAGATATTTAAAAATATTATCAAAAGCCTCCCCATCCTTAATCTTTAGTGATTTCTCTTAAGCTGTGAAATTATTTTTTTTCCAAATCAATGATTTTATAATTAATGGGAAAAAAATCCAATTCTGCACTGTAATCAGATTTTTAAATGTTTGTATTAATGTCCTGTTTTATTTAATTTGATGTATATTTCATAGTCTGGTTGCCTGTTAAATGTATGTGGAAAGGTGCTGGCATTCCAGCTGAAGAGATCTTAATGAGTGAGAAAATGCTTAAAACTTTTTCAAAGTAGTTGCTGAAAATATGTTTCTCTTCTTTGACTCCAGAAGATGTTAACAGCTGTCCCAGCAGAGAGGTATCACAAGGTTAAAGGCTAGCAGAGCTGTGCATCTTCAGGATCTGAATGTCAGCAAAGGACATGAATAGTTTCTCAAAATTAATAAAGAAAATGGCAGCAATGATGAGAAGCAGAAGGACCCGACAACAACAACAGCAGCAGCAACAAAAAAAAAAAAAAAAAAAAAAAAAAAGAAAAAAAGAAAAAAAGAAAAAAAGAAAAAAAGAAAAAAAGAAAAAAAAAAAGAAAAGAAACAAGAAAAAAAAAGAATTCTGAGTAGTACAACACCTGGCAGAGCTGATTTTAATATCTGGAGGCTGAGTTCACTAATCTTTGCTATTCATATTGATGTGAAACGTCATAGAGTTTTAGAGATGTGTATCTATTAGTACATAAAGGAGTGTTGCTACAACATGGGAACAAGTTTGCTAGTATCTGCTGTTCATTCTCATGATAAAAATTGATATTAACTTTTAAAAATACCTAATAGATAATTAATCTCAACACTCAATAAGAAAAGCTACATCTGTAGAGTATCCTTTATCTTTAAAAAGTAATTTAAAAAAATGGACTAAAACTCACCAGCAAGGCAAACAAACATTGTTCCCTCCTCTCTTTTGGTTCTTTGATTACTTGGATCCTTGTAATCAAACTAAGCTTAGTTTCAGGACCCTTGGGGTAGTATCTCTTGGTTCTCTGTCAGGCTGTGTTGGAAAACAATCAATCTTGTTCTTGCTCTGGCTTGGTGGAAGTGCCACAACACAAGGAGTGCGCTGCTTTGCTCTTTCTGTGAAGCTTCGATGACAAAAGTTTTTATCAGAAGCTGACTGTATTTAGGATTATGAATATGCAATGACTTTCATTAGTATTGAAGCACAGGAACACGGTCTGACATCCCTTGCCACTTTTAGCTTCTGCAGAGTTATCTAATGAATTGTCTTGCTCTTTCTCTCTCATAGTCTTTGCTGTTATGGCCCATTTTGAGAATACTATTGGTGGCAAAAAATTAATTGCCAAAACCTACTCTTGATTTTGTTAAACAGTGTTGAGTCAGTGTTTAAATTGTCAAAACAGAAAACCATTAAACTCTACAGGAGACAAATCCATCGCAAGTGGAGAGGATATGCAGAGCTGCATGCATAGCCATACACAAGCATAAAGGTGGCACAGGAATGCATACAGTCTTGTAACTGCACTTATACATAAAAACAGATGTGTGTGTGTCAGTGCTGGGTCTCAGAAACCTAACGTCCTGATGAATTATTTCTTTTATTTTTCCAATAAGAACAAATGGAGATAATGGAAAGGTTTCAAACCAGCTTGACTCTGATACACTGCTACTTGATCAACCGTTTTATACTCCTTATCCCATTGGAAATACGCCAAGTACTTTTCAGCTCATCTGCAATAATCTGTTTGAATAAGTTACTGATAAAGACAGTTCCAACAAGTGATTAAGATATATGGCTTGATTTGTTCTATTTGAGGAGGTGTGTAGGCTTTCAGAAACAAGCGAAAATGACCCTTTCCCCCCAGTGGTTAAATTCAGTAATTTTTCCCTTATTCATCTGAAATTTCTTCTGACTTTAAAGAAGCTTTAATGGCTCTCTGCAGATTGTGAAAGGTAAAGTGACTTCAAACTGCTAATGTATTCAAAAAAGCTTAAGCAGCATTCTGAAAGGTGTGTGTGTACTGCAAATCATAAATGATATGAAGTTCTCCCAGTAAGATGTCAGTCCTCTGGAGCTCTATATCCATTTAATCAATAATGGAAATCATCCCAGTGTAAGGAAAGAGGATCTCTTCAATTTTTACTGTGATTTTTTTGGCACTGTTGCTCTAACACAAGCTTGGCTTACCTCTTAATCCAACCTCAGGACTGTCTGTTCTTATCAACTGGATTAGAAAATAATGAACATCTACATCTAGTGAGTATCAAATACAAGAGCAGTTTAAAATAAATGTGGTTCTGACAAAATTGGCTCAACTATCATATATCAAACACTTGTTACCTCTCTTTGCCTTAGTGACTGCACATGACTAAGAAAGAGTGAGTGATAAAATCTGAAGAAAGATGAAACCAATCTGGACCTTTTTAAAGATCATCAATCATTCTGCACAGCCATGATATTATTAGTTCCAGTAAGCCTTGTTCTCCTATTTTATGGACATCTCAAGCCCCCCCACGCCAGGACCAATGCTACCATGGGAAATCATTTTTATGGGCAGCATCTCAGTGTGGGCCAATCAGATCTAATCACATAACAAGCTACTGAATTATTCAATGTTCTCCCTAATTTTGCATTCTTTCTGCACTTTGCTGTCACTACAGGGTTTTAAAAGTATGGATTTTTACAATATTTATTAAGAAGATAACCATTTGCAGAAATTTTTCTTTCTCTATGTCTTTCAATAATCATCTTTCCCTTAGATGGTTGCAGCGTACACACTATTATACACAGAATATTTTTTCTAAAAGAATAACAATCCACAATGTGGCACTCAGCTTTAAACACTCCCAGTTTTTAATATACCAAATGTAAGGACAACAATAGTGAAACAATTGTGTTGAAACATAAAATATTCATATTTACGGAGCAAACTATAACCAGCATGTCTCTTAGCTGTTGCTATGAATACAAGGCTTACATTGTATGTGAAAATATTTCAGTTTTAATTGCAAATTTGTGCAGAGATGATTTGGGGTCTGTAATTAGCACATAAATTTCAGACTTTGCAACTGCTGTGAAAACAGACATTATTTATGGAACTACTATCTAAATATAATTCAGTGTTTTTTGCTTTCAATAACTACTGTAAAAGTCTGGTTTAATAAAATGTGAAAAATTTCCCATCTCTTGCACTTCTGTTCACATTATGGAGCATTCATTCCTCTGCACTGCCATTTCCCACTCAATCTGCCATGGACTTTGCATTTATCCATACTTCACTCACACCTCAGGGAGATTTCTTCACAACCATTAAGTGCCTTGCACTTAATTTGTCTAAAATGAAAGCCTGGATTATTCAAATAGCTCTGAACTGCACAAACAGAGTAGTTTTTGTGGCCTCTATCCTCATGCTTTTCATCATGTCTAGAAGTAGGAATAGACAGGAGTCTAGTCTAAGCTGGGTTTAAGCTCCTGTGTGCAGATTTCCAGTTATCCAGAGAGGGTTAATGGAAGGACAAAGTGTTGCCTTGTTACCACCACTTATTGTAAACTTCAGGCTCAACCACTTCAAGCTCCCATCAGTGTTGTGCACAACCAGTACAAAATTTGCCTCTTCCTTGCCAGAAATCCCATTTATTTTCAAAACAGGTTACTCACAATACCTGTTTTACAGCAATAGTTTCTGAGACCTTTTACTGTTCTTGGGTTTAAAAGTGTATTTTTGGGTCTCCTGGAGCTGAGCATTTTTCTTGCCAGCTTTGTGTTTGTCTCTAGGACTAGAACTGCAGATAAAGAGACTGGGCACCAGGTATGCACAAATACCACAGTGTCAGGTTAAATAGCAAAACAGAGCTTGCAGTAACAACAAAGTCCATAATATGGCTTAAGTTACATCAGAATGTGACACATTTTTTCCTTAAATCCTTTTGGGTCTCTGTGTATATAGTTTTGCTCTCTTTGAAGGAAAATACTTGCCCACTTTCTATCTGCTTCCAAACTGCAAGATGGCTTGGTGTCTCTGGCTGCTCCAGCACCTATTTTCAATGGCAACCTCAACAGCCACTGCAGTAATAATCAGAATAATGATCACTAACAGGGCTGCATTGCTTCTCCCAGGGCTGCCCACCCTTACATAAAAAGCTGTATCTGCAGGAACATCACCCAGTCCACTTACAGGATGGGCTGAAAGCTGTATCGGTGCCAGGAATGTGCAAGTTTTTTTGGCATGGGGCTACCAGGATTTTTTCAGACCTGGAAGCAATACCTTTTCATACGTCTCTCCAGTGCTAGCGCTGGAGACAGGCAGGAGCCCTGCATGGCATACACCAGTATAATATTCTGTTTGGACAGCGATATCAATGTCATGGTGCACATGCTCCAGAAAGAGAGTTAAAAAGAGTAAATGAAAGCTTAAGTGGGAAGCCATTGAAAGCTGTATTTTAAACCTCCAGTATTACTATTACCTTTAAAATTTAAAGTGACAGAGGCCCACTTATGAGCAGTTATTTTATTATATAAAATTACTTTTTTTTGGCTTTGTAAGGTCCTCACTTCTGCTTTGCCATCACTGCCACAGGATCTGTCTTTATGGCTTCTGGTGTCAGCAGGATTCTGAGCCACCCAATGAGGAATAGATGAAAAGGGCAGAAAGGCTTGAAGCCTCATGGGGAATAACAAAACAGACTCAGCCAGGTGGTCTAGCCTGCTCTTGTGGTAATATCAGACAAAGCTTCAGTACCTGAAGGAGCACCCCAAACCTGCCTTTGTCACTTAAAGTGGCATCTGGAGGCTGAGAAGACAGTGAGTACATTTTTAGGAAGATAAAAAAGGATGGGTGAGACAGGAGAACTTTTCTGACAGACAAGTGAGTTGATAATTGTAATTACATTCTTCACAATTTTGATGCAAAAATTTACTGGTTGTTTACACAACAAATATTCAGTATACACAATTAGCATTCACTATACCTCGTAAGACTGTCAGCTCAAATAAAAAAAAATTCTTCTGTATCTTTATTTGGCTGGTGCTACACAGACTACTTCAGATAAATACGTTACGCCATCTTTAAAACCTTACAAATGATGTGCTTGCAGTAGTCTTATAATATTGGTATATTTTTCTTAGTGTCTAGCCTGATGAGATGCCGTGAAGGCCTGAGCTTTCTCATGAGAAGGAAGGTACTGCTTTCTGGGAACAGGAAAAATTTTCATACAGATTGTCTTTGAAATGTATCAGAGTTGTGCAGCCTTTCACACAAAGATTTCCAAAAGTGAAAGTGACATTTGGCCCACAGGTAGCAGAACTGTAGTCTAAAAATTCAGGAAAGTAGACCTGTCCTGATATCAGCCAGACCATTCAATGTACAACAATTCAGTTCAGTTTAGTTTGGTTTTTTTCACATTATTAACGCAATTCCAGATGCAGAACGATGAATCCAATTTTCAGATGAGATTAGTCACACCTGAATAATGTGGGAAACCCTAAAAAATGCCCAGGTAGAGAGAAAATCAGAGCACTCTTTTCAAATCTGACAGAAACAATTATTTCTCCTTATAAGTGATATCAGCCCAAACATTTTCCATATTTAATCATGCATTTAATCAAAATGGAAGTGATCAGAAGAAAACATCAGAGAACTTGTTCAGACCACACTTGAGAACATTCACCAAGAGGGGTGTAAAGAAGATGTAAAAGGATGTTCTCTTTGAAGGTACTTGTGGGGCAGGGCAGAAAATGATTTCAAGAGCAGAAGATACAAATACACCTTGCCAGTTCACTCTTTTTAATGGTCATAAATATCTGTGTTACAAAAGAAAGCTACAAAACAGTGCAGGGAGACAAACTAGTGATGCAGTCAAGCTTTTACCTGCCTACTCCTCAAAGCAGAAATTAAAGCTATCAGTGAAAAAGGTTATTAATTTTCAGCTGGTAGGTCATTGTCAGCAGTTGCTCTCTACAATACTGACAAGCTCAGTATTTGCTGCTCATACACTACTTTAAATATTTGAAGTGGGACACTGTGCAGCAGCTAGAGGACAGCATCCCTCTGTGCTCAGTACTGTACAAACACAGGATCAACACATCAAGACATCTCTGTGTCTAGGAGATTACAATGCAGGGAACTGACTGGAGGTATTTCATCATCCTGTTAAGGCCAAATTGGCAGTGATGCTGAACCCTAGATGAAAAATTCTTCACTTATGTCACTCCAACTGTACCTGTATGCTTATACCAATATGTATGTTGCTCTGAACTTGACCTGGCCTGGGCTGGTCTTGCACTTGAAGGAAAGAACCACCATATGTCATCACCAAAGAGTTTGCTCCCAGCACCATCCTTGCAACTGGCTGGATACTGGAGCTAAGTGATCTTTGGGATTCAGCCCAAAGCTTTGCTGCAAAACCAGGTTATTGGGCCCCAAAAGGCTATTTAGTGTTGATTTAGCAATACTGGTGAAATCATTCAAGGAGGGACACATGATCTGTGCAGATGGACAAAGCAATGGGCAAAGCTGTGATCTGCTGTCAGATTGAAAGAAAAAGAATTATCTTATGCACTGTAGATACTCTTCACCTGCTTTAATTTTTAATAGAAATGTTCCTCTTTAAGCGCTATGAGCAATACAAGTTTAATGTGAACTTAGAGGACACCATGCAACATAAGTATAATTGACTCACTATAGTCACTCTTTAGATATTTTTTCCCCTTTTTCTTAAGTCTTAATATTTCATTCTTAATGGAATCAGAAAATGACAGAGAGCTGGAATGTGACATAACTGTCAACTAATGTGAGTTCAACATACTAGCCAATATTGTAATTGGATTTGAATTACTGCATAAGTAATTGCAGGTTAGAAAACCCCATGGTAAGACATCAACCACCTGCAGGTCATAGGCAAAGGAAACCAGAAATAGTGTTTAGAGAGGTCAAAGGTTTACATTTTTAAGTATCACTGTATCGGGGGACAGAGGTCACTTTTTATGTTTGTGGCATTGCTCTGTAAAATTTGAGCTTGTTTTACATGCAGGCCACTAACTGGTCTTACAACTGAAAAACCATACGAACGTTATTTACACTGAACACTTGAACTGTTGGTCTGATACTAACACTCTTTTTAAGCACAGAGTAACTTACTTTCATTTTCTCTCTCTGCTTGTACTGCTTTCCCCCATCAGTAGTAAACAAGGAAGGAAAGCTGCCATGTCCTGTTAGTGACAATAACACATCTTCCCCTTAATTACAGGTTTATGTCGTTTGTCAAAGTCCATCATCTGAATGGGTAAGATTGAATTCCATGACTGCTGAATTGGACATACTTTGAGCTGAAATAAAAGTGATGAGGTGCCTGTGCTTATTAGGGCTCCTAGTAGAAATGTTGGTGTGTTATGGAAAGGTAGTGTTACTGTTGTCTGTGGTGTTTTCTGGAGGTTGGAACTGTGAAAATAGGTGAAAAACAATATTTGCTCTATCAACCAGAATAAAGTTCATAAAACTAATGTAACTGGGAAAAGAACATTACAATTTAAAAAATTTGGGCCCAGCCCCAGTTTTAGGGAGTAGATAAGGGGAGATGAAGTCATCACATCCTCACACAAAAAAATGAACAATGTAATATATTTCATATAAAGCTCCCAAAGAGATTATTTTTCTCTTTAAAAGATCTCAGACTCAGAAGCTCTCCTGTATTTTTGAGCTTGTAATTTCTCCTTCTGTCCAAAGGTTTTAGTCAGAAAAGACAGAACAAACTTTGTAATTTTTTACCTCTTTTGTGAAGAAGTATGGCTTCACAACTGTTTCTTGATCCTGCAAACAGGTCTGATTAAATGTATAGGAAGAGTATCAGTTGGTAAGTTTGGGAATTAGTCCTTACCCACAACAGCGTGAAACAGAAAAGGAGGGGATCTGCTTCGTAGCAGTCTGGATCTGTTGTTCTATTTTCAGCTTTAGTAACAATGTTTTGTTATTCTTGATAATGAAATTAAATTTTTTTCTGTCTTTCAGTGTATTCACCTTAAAATAATTGTAGTAATAATAATTTTCCATTGCAGAACAATGCTAGAACTACTGACTTATATAAGCAAAGTGTTTTGAGATGCTCTTAGGAAAGGAGGTAGAGAAATGGAAGGTAGTACAAGAAGATGGCTGGCAAGAAACAGGCAAGAAACACCAACTTATGGTACCACCACCACCTGTGATGCCATCATCTCACAGTACACCCTTTTCTCCTTTCAATTAACACATCTTAGCCCATACTTTATAAAAATATTTGCACAGATTGCAAAGGTGAACATGGCCCTCAGAACTTTCTTCAAGGGAAAATTTTTCCTTGTGGAGAAAACTTATTAATAGTCAAAATAATGATGGAATCAGCATTTGGGGCAGCTCCAAAACCACCTACTCAAACTCACAAGGAAGAGAGTTAGACACAGATCCTGGTGGCATAATTAGTATTTCCTCTGGTTTGGCTCTTATTTCTGTTCACATCTATTGAAGACAAAAAAAAAAAAAAGTTTTAAAGCTCTGATTGTGTTCCCCAGCAAAGCTGATTTCCACTTTGCAGGAGATTTTAGTTTCTCTTATATCCACAACCAGGCTGACAAAACCAAATGACAACTTCTAATTCCTATTTCCCTTTGTTGTCATCACCAGCAGATACAAATTTGGGAAAGTTGCTTATATAATTTGATTCAATTGTTGTGCTGGTGTTGTCCCTGGGCTGAAGAATTTGTGTAACTATTCATCTTAGCTTCTCACTGTCCTTTCAGGAAGTGAGAGGAGACTGGAAAGAAAAGAAATTTTTAACCTATTCATCTACTTCCTTCTTTCTGTGCAGTCTTTTCTGCCTGATATATAGAAAACTAGGGTGTGTGCCAGTTAACACCTTTGTGAACAGCAAAAATGTCTGTATATATGAGATAAGCAGGTGGACACTAATCATGTTTTGAGTTTATGTTTTGTGTATGCTTCTTCTTGACCCTATTCCTCCCTTCATTCTTTAATTTGTAGAAGCATGTAACACACAAAGAGCACTCACACAGCCAGCCTTCCAGCACATATGGTGTAGAAGAGAATGAAGAACTAATCACTAAAACACCTTCCATTTAGTAGTGTCTGTATTTAGGAATACCTTGTTAGGCACACTGACAACAACATTGTCAGGCACAAAAGAAACTTACACAAATCCACTTCAGTTTGGCCCTAATATCTCAGAATTAAGTGTGTATTAAACACTCTGAAAAAACCTCCCTTAAACTTAATTGAGAAAGGACACAAGACACACTTTTTTATATATATAAGCATATGTTGTTGCTGATGAACACATTTTGAATGTTGCGTATTTGATTTGCATCAAAAAAGAGGAAGAGACACATGCTGCTGTGTGACTTCCATTGTAGCACCAGTATCATACCCTCCACTTCTTCAGATATAAAAGGTAGTTTAGGCTGGTTTTTGTAAACATATAGGTGGGCGGTATCTGTGCTGATATTTTGCTGTATGACTGAATTACATAAGGAGCAGCTCCTAGCTGCTGGTGGGGCAGTGATGCATATGCCAGCTCCACCCATTCATGGTTCCCACTAGAGGAAACAAGAAGCATCAGAAGGTCTCAGAAAAGAAAACTGGGAATGGGAGCATACTTGCTCAATGCATTTAAGGGGATTTAGTATCTTTCATCACAAACTTAATCATATACCTTGTTTTATTGCAATAGTGGAAACCTTGGAGTAAGTTAAATTGTCAGATACAGAGAAATTATCACAGATCTGTCCATAGACGCCCAGATGAAGGTGGCACAGAGGACTGCAACCATACACTGCAAGATGGACACACAATGGGGAAAAGGAAAGAAAAATTCTCCAACCCTTATTCTCTCAACCCACTATGCATAACCTCCCATAGCTTGAAGCAAGACAAGAAAGTCAGCATTTCGCACCCTCCAACAGCTTTGACATGACAGGTATCGTATTTTCTTACCCACCGAATTGCCAAGGAAATCCGCCCTAGCAAAAGTGCAAAAGTTTTCAGTATAAGGAGGTGGGGTGCAAAAACTGGCTTCTAGGCAAAGGTTGAAATGACTCAATCTGAAACAAAATGTAAAGCAATTACTGCCTGGAAAAAAAAAAAGATCATGCTGACATTTAGAGGCTGCTGTGGTAGTATCTGTCCCTTCCCAGGCTGACATAAGCAGCCTTGATTTCATCCCCAAATGATTTTATTTTTGTTTGATATTTAGGATATCCTTTATTTGGATGTGGGGGGCAGTAGGATGTATTGCCTTATCTTAGCTTTTATGCTGAGAAATAATTGCCACCCCAGAAAGGTAATTACATACGCCATTGTTTATATGCATAATAGGCCCGGAAAAGCATGTTCTACAGATAGAAAAAAAAAGAAAATCCTGCTTTCACATCAGGGTGGAACACTATGCAAAGTGACAGATTACCACAAATAGCATTCAAACCCTTGCACAGTAGTGGTTGGTTTTTCTTCTGGGGAAGAGGGGGAAGGGGTGAAGGCTATGGAATAGGGTGGAAAGGGGGAAAAAAAGGAAGACAATTTTGTTCAACAGCCAGAGTAACATTCACAGTGGTTTTTACAATCTTGATTGCTGCTAAATGAACCTGATTTTTAAGTTGTTTTAAAAGTCGCTGCCTCAAAGGGACATTTTCTGTTGCCATCTTGCACAAATACCACTTCTCCTAAAGTGGCCTTAATTTGAATTGCTTTGAAAGCAGACCAGATAATCTGCTAGAATATGTTGTGGCATGATGCATTTCCCCTTTGTGCCCTTAGTACCACATAGAAAGTGAATTTAGCTCAGAAAAGGACAACTAGTCTCTTTTCCCCCTTCCATCATAATACAATGAAAGAATACAACAAACAGTGTGCTGTGATGTCAAACCCATTTCAGGTTTTTTTAAAATGCAAAATATGTATTTCTTCAAAATATTGAAAGTTTCAGGGCTGAACAAAGAAAAGAAATGCATATGTATTTCAATATTGAACCAAGCATTGTTAGGTGCTGAAGCAATTCATAGCAGGGCTATTCTCTGTGGCAGTGTCCAGCAAATTGCATGAGCTGCTTGTTAGGCTTGACAACAGTGTTTTACCTAACAAAGGCCTCAACAGCTCAGAGCAGCAAAGGAATGTCAAAATGAGCACATTTCACACACAGATGTGTGACCATTATAAGAAGATGCATGGGGTGGAGAGAAGAGGCTGGATGCTGGGAAGGCTAACAGTTAGCAGTAGGGACATGGCCCTACTGACCACATTTAATCAACCTTTCTGTAAACAATCCAACATTTTCATTGTTCTCTAAAAACTAATAAAGAGAAACAAGCACTTTTCATTCATCTTGAAGTAATTTTCTGTCAGGTTTGAGCCCCTTGTGGCTTACAGCTTGTGCATTGCTAGCTGTGTGATACAACAACTATTTCAATTTATTTTACAAACTCTGGCCATTCACATGTCAGTTAGTGCTCACCAAGCCAGCATCTGAAATTGTGCAGTTAACGAGTTTTACAACATTTCTATCAAGAGAAACTGTTTAGCATAACTGACTCTTAAGGAGTTATTATACCTCTAAAAATCCATTTTAAGGGGCATTATTTAAATAAAATAGAAAAACGGTTCACTGCCTTTTAAAGGGGCTACAAAAAAAGTCCATCAGATCCAGTGCAGTAATCCTCAGCTTAAAGCACTCTTGAGAGCACTTCTGGGAATTATCAGCATAATGAAATGTTTTGTGAAATGTCCAGATAGATTCCTCTACTCAACAATTTTACTGCACTATATTTATTTTCCCTCCAGTTTTTAAAGCAGTGAATACTTTTTTGAGGTGATGATTCTACATTGTGTAGCTTAACTGAATGCATTTTTGTCAAGGCTGTAGTATAACTGAGGGGTTCAGTCTGTGTACAATCTAGAAACATTTGCACAGCAAAAAAAAAAGTCAAGCCATTTATGTTATTCTCAGCTCTAAAAGGGTTAAATCACAATGAGGCTTATGCAGATTTGCATTTCTCTTGTAGCACATTTTTCTTATACTTAACAACTTTCTTATCCAGTGGCACCTGTAAAATGCTATATTGAAAAGAATTCTTAAATTGCTCATAAGAGCTCATAAAAATAAAATTTATTCTGAACTGCTCTGAAAAGGAGAAATTTATGAATTTTAACTTAATTGATAGATACTTTTCACCTATGGCAACTAATGATCCAAAACTGCTAATACCTGGAGTCTACAATGGTAGAAACACTGCAGGATTTACGTGAGTCAATCTCAGTATCTTAAACCACCTAATGGAGTAAACCCCATGTTTAAAATTTAAATTAGTCACCATTCCTGCCTAAAATGAGCAGTGGTAAGAGAAAAATTATATTACGGTACAATTACAGATACAGTAGACACAGTATGCAGGTGTATGTATACAATATACACACAGAGAGAGGCAACACATATGCAAGGTTTTATTTGTTCAGTAGGATAACAAAAATGGTAAAGGGTCTTGAGGGGAAGCCGTATGAGGAGCAGCTGAGGTCACTGTGTCTGTTCAGCCTGGAGAAGAGGAGACTGAGAGGAGATATCATTGCAGTCTACAGCTGTGTCAGAGGAAGAGGAGGGGCAGGCACTGATCTCTTCTCTGTGATGACTTGGGGCAGGACCCAGGGAATGGCATGAAGTTGCATCAGAGGAGGTTTAAGTTGGATATTAGAAAAAGGTTCTTCACTCAGAAGGTGGTTGGGGACTAGAACAGGGTCCCCAGGGAAGTGTTCATGGCCTGACAGAGTTCAAGCAGCCTCAAAAGTTCAAGAAGGACAATCCTCATGGGCACATGGTGTGACACCTCGGGATGGTCTTTTGCAGGGCCAGAATTTCGACTTGATGATCCTGATGGTCCATTGCAACTCAATATATTCTGTGATTCTGGGATCAGTTGTATCTAGTTCCACTAAAAGCCTCAGTATTATGTGTCAGCCAAAAAAATTTGACTTAGTTCTTCAGATGTTTTACACTCATTCTAAGACAGAGAGACCAACACCCTTGAGATCTTCCAATAGATACTCAGTAACTCTCATGCACAAGACATCTAGACAATAATTTGTGGTCTTGGTGCCATCTCAGAGCAAAGGTATAACCTTTCCTGAAGGTATAAGCTTTCCACAATCACTGTAGGCAGTACTACAGTAGTAGTGCCAAAAAAGCTGCCTCTCAGAATCTACTGAGACAGAAATGCATGTAGTATGACTTCCAGACTGGCAAATCTATGATTGATCAACCATACTAAGTGAGATAATGGGCACTTTCCTAGCTACAGCTCAGTTTTGTAAGATGTCAAACATTTGAGCACTGTCTGTACATATTAAGTTTTAAGCAGTCACTGGCAGAGCTGACTAAAGCAGTGGGCTTTTTTAATGACTGAAATCTTTATTGGAGTGGTGTCATGCTCCTTAGCACTCTGCTTAATGCCTTGGTATAGCAAAACACATAAAGCAGAAGAAAAAGGAGAGGCCATCAAAAATATGCTCAAATTTATGTTAGAATCAGTGGAAAACTTAACTACATTTAAATAATATATGAATGGTTCTGCTACTGAAAGGCAGGGAGAGATGAAAGACATCAGATTTCCAGATACTAAAAATTTTGGATGGTGAAACTTGAAAGCACCCACTGTATGAAAAAAAAATTGTATCCAGGTCCAGGAAGAAAACTAAGGAGGAACAGACAGAAGAGAATTTTGTAAGACTGATCACACAGGCAAACCAACTAAAGGAACAAAGGAGTGAGCTGTACTTAATTCTAGTGACTTCTTACAATTGTGTATGTTCACACTTGGTTGTTAGCTTTCTGTGTGGTCAACCAGTAGATGCTGCAGTGGGAGCACTAAAGGTCTGCTGGTGAGAGGTAGAAATTCGTATAGGATACTCTTCACAGTCCTCTCATATTTATAGGATATGACTTGTCTTTGTAAACTCTACTTCTTTCTGCTTCTCGGCCTGAAGAGAGTTTTGATAGGAAATTCAGAGCTGCATTGTCAAAGGCAACAGCAGGAGGTCTGAAGTAAAAGAAAGAATGTGTAAGACCTCTTCTGCTGCATGCTGAGGAGATGCATAAGAGGCAATCACTTAAGTGGATAGGAGGTGACTTGACTGCAATCATATATTTTAGCACAGTTAATTACTGTCATGCCTTTCCCATGAGTTTAACTAGTATGGCAGCAGGATTTTTTTGTCACCTGATTTTTTATACATAATATTGACCAAAATGGAAGCAAATACTTTTTGACCATGCACAGAGGTTTTTTTGTTCTGGAGTGAAGGTCTTTCTGTTTTGGGAAAACATCTATGTAAAATGACAAAAAAAAAAAAGTTTTAGGTATGATGGATTTATTTGTGACAAATGAAAAGTCCATGACTGATTTTTTGTGTGACCGAAGACTTGATGCTTGCTCCACTGATTTTTCATTTGTTCATACAGGTCCAACTTTTTGCCCAGGAGTTGTTTAATTTTTCTCTTTTCTAAAAGGCCTTGTTTTACCCCTGCAAGTAACATGTGCATCTAATTTACAGGACATTCTAACAGGTCTTGGAGATACACAGGCTTGAAAGGGTCTAAGCTGGGGTGCAGACAACCTTTGACTATTCCTTCTGCATGCCTGCGTGGGGTAAAGTCCCTACAAATGAGCTGTGGGTGGGAAGCACCTGGTTCATTAACTATTCATTAGCTACTGAGAACTAGCTTGGCTATCCTTCAGCCCACACTGAAGTCTACTGAAATTTGGACATCTTAAATCTCTAAAACATGAGAGAATATTATTATTTTAATCCTGTACCTACAGGAGCAGCCAGTCTTTTGGTCCATATTCCTCTGCATTGTTGGGCTAGCTGTTGTCTGTTCTATTCCCAGAAAAACACTTCCATTATAAGGAGGCATGGTCAATCGGGGAGCATGGTCAGTAGAAGGCTGCATAAGTGTGGTCTACCTCTCTAGGGAAACTGTTGTCCTTGTTAAGCCTTTTCTCCTTCAGTGAAGGCTTGTGAATGTTTTGCAACACCATGACTGAATTAAAAGAATAATGTTAATGGCAAGCAAAATTATTGAGACACCATAATTTAGGCTGAGGTAGACAAGTCTTCAAATTATAATTTAAAAACATTAAATATCATAGGGAAATAACTCAAATCTGAACACATGCAACATCAAAGCTAATACTGCATTGTGAAGAAGACATCTATATTCACAGTTTCTGTCCCTAAGTTGGTGACAATGTAAATGCCAAACCCGTTCACATTAAGTGGAGCTATGTATCAGGATAATGAGATGAAAGTGCACACCTGTGTGGTACCATGACTAATAATATCAACAAGCTTTGTTTTAAATACTACTGACCTTTGATAGGGAGAAGTACAACATGACAAAGAAAAAGTGGGAAAATTGCATAAAAATATCAAATGCTTCTTTTCAGCTAGTTTTTTATATAATGTCAGGTGACTTAGGCTGGATTTCCTTGACCTTTTGGGACATGATGACGCAGTTATTTGCAGTGAGTCCAAAATTTCATGCACAGACTTTTAACACAGGCTCTCCAGTCTGTGAAATTGAGTCTGGTTGATATAATAATCTCTGTTAGAGCTGGACATGCAGCCTACCTCTATTACTCCCACATATGCATATAAAAATTAAGACCTTACAGCAAGATTAGCCTTTCTTGTTTTTTTTTTTTACCCTGGTTTCCAAGAAACAGAGAGTTTTTTTGGTCATGGAAAGATTATGCACGTGTCCAAGTAAGTTTGAACTCATTGCGTAATTCCAGCTGATTTTCTAAGGGAATGGAAGGGATTTGGAACCTAACAGCAGAGTAAGAAACTCTGCAACATATCTCACAGTGGTCAGGTATATTCAAATGACACATGTGGCAGGTTCTTTCCTATCCCATTGGCTTATTTGCCAGGTAGTCTCCCATTTGTTTCTGAATAATTTCTGGATCACTCATTTTCCCCATGGTCCCTTAACTTTCTGTTCCTCTTTTCAGGCAAGTCAAGCACAACTCAACAAAAAGACTAGTTTCAGCCTTATGCTATCAGTTGCTGTAAAATGCAAGATTAAGCTTGAATTCACAAAAAATCTTGCTACTTCATAGGCATGGTGATCTGTTTACTTTTAAAAGGATGGGATAAAAGGATACATAACCCCCCATACTTCTACAACTAGTTGCACCAACCACAGACAGCAGAAATAATGTGTGATTACCACTTATAAAAAAAACCTTCATGAACACAACCTACCACAACAGGCTGCTGGAACCTGTTAAAACCACCTCATAAAAATACCAAAAAAAGAGCACAGTGGATTCTACATTACAGAATGAAGAGGTGGGGGAGTAGTAAAAAGAAGAAGAAGAAGAAAAAGAAGAAGAAGAAGCAGAAGAAGAAGAAGAAGAAGAAGAAGAAGAAGAAGAATTGGAGTCTACCTTGAGAACCTGGAAACTGGAACTTTGGAAAAGATTACCACCTCAGTTAACACAAAATGTGCAGAGCAATGTTAGGGAAACTTCTCTGAGATACAGTGATTTAGTACAAACCCTCCTCTGCCATCAACTGCTTTTGGGTGATTTGTGGTGGATTGGACATCATTAGGCAGTCCTGGAGTGGGGTCAGCCCTGCAAGAACTGTCAGAAATGGAATTGGGTGGAGGAGCAAAAGTGAGGCTTATATGTCATGCTTTAATAGATTTCTGTCATCAAAGTCATCCTAGTGTGAGAGAAGCTTTTGACAGCACACTGACAAGGAGGTTGAACCACACATTTCTGAGACGGACCAGAGTCTTTGTCACCTCTGTCACATTGGGACTGCTGAGATACATTTCCTCAGGGAGAAGAACACCCTGTTTGTTTGGTCACAGCCGTTTTCTTCAACTAAACTAGTATTTCTGCTTTCACTGAGTGCAGGATTCACATGCTTTCATCTCTCTGTGGGGAATTTTCTTCATATGAATTACAACGGCATGACTGATACAGTGATTTTCTTGGGAAGGTTTGCAGTAGCTTTGCAAGTCAGACAGAAGCCCCAGCTAGCAATCACTTGAGCAATAAATAATAACTTTAATGTCCTGGAATGCTAGTTCTTGATGTTTCAGGAGTAGCTTTTATTTATCATTCTGTATGTCACCTACATATCTCAGATGATAATGTTAGCTGTTCTATACAGATGAATTGCAAAACTAAAAGTCTTGCACTTCAAGCAGATATTTTGGCATTGTGAAATCCACAAGATCTTCAAAGTAAAAATTTTAAACAGAAGAGAGTGTGGACACTTAGCTTGACATTGCTCCCATCTTATAGTCAGTCAAAGCCTATAATCACAGTCACATTGTGCTATTGCTCATTGAAAAATTCTGTTCTCTGGGACCTAATCTAAATCTGGGAAGGTATCTATTCCTGTGCTCCTGAAGAAGCTATGATGTGAGCAGCATCAACAGGAAGTGCAAGGGGATCTACCACTTATTGCCCAGTTACAGAAGTTCACACTAAATAATCAGATGAACTGAGGCAGATGTCTCAAGTGCTCTGATCACACCAAAGCAGGCACATATTGACTTCAGTGGTTTTGAACCAAATTACTTCTTCTCTGTCAGTGGAAATATGAAAATGGGTAATTTTGTAGCCTCCTAATGATCTTAACTGTTCCCAGACAGAGGAGAGAAAAGGGGAGTAGAAAGATTTCCTGCAAATCATTTGTGAGTGTATTGTCTTCACTCTAACAATCCTTGCTGTACTTCATATGCTTTGGAACTAGTTCAGCTGAAGAAAAATACGTATTTACAAGATTCACCTGTGGTCTACTAACATGGGAACTGAGTCTATGTGTTAGATCTTGAGCAACAGACCAAATTCAGGTTTCAACATTTCATAGATAGGTGTTTCACAGAGGTAACCACAACACAAAATGTTAGGAAAACCCAAGAACCAGACAAAATCATTCTGTTAAAACAACTGACTTAAGTGACCTCTAGTATGCTTTTTTTTTTTTTTGGTGCAATTCCATATGAAAGGCCAAAAATTAGGTCTTTCAAAAATAGGAAAAAAATTGCCCCTTCAAATGGTAGTACATAGATCTGTGACACAGGGCTGTCTTAAAAGTGATTTGCGCAGTTGTCTTGGGTATGCATTCCAGCTGTACATTGAACTACTCACAGATGCAAGGTATGCTACAAATTTATCACACCATATGGTTCTGTGATGCTGTAAGTACTTATTAATGCAAGTGTTTTTTAATGACCCCTCAAAGAAATAGGACAAACTTTCTTAAAAATCTTGATGTTTTACAGAAATACTGTAGCCCTATCCATGTATAAAGTGTGCATCCATTTGCCTGACTTATTTTACATCTATTTTATTAAAATGATGTGAATGCTTCATGTACATTCTTAAAGAAATATATTCTGTGTTTATACTAATTTATCAACTTGATTAATATATTAAATTTTGCATTATAAGCTTTATTAAGCTTATAAAATGATAATTTAATTTTAAAATGACAGTTTCACTAGTGTACATACTGTTCAACTTAAGACAGTGCAGAAAATAGTATACATCTAAAAAGTCATAGAGTAGCAACCAAATCGATTACTGAAGTAATCCTTTTTAAAAATCACAGCTGGCTTTCTAATTATCTCTGTGTTAGATGCTAGATTGTGTTAAATATTGTTTACCACAGAATAGGTCCACTCAGGGTGTAAAAGGTGAATGTTTGGCTTTCTCAAAGTCCTGTGCAATAATTCCTATACAAACTCTGAAAATGGAACTGATAATATGTCAATGATTACAATACAAAGAAATTAAATATTACAGCTAATTTTCTTACTGAAATCTAATCCAGGGATTAGCAACAATGGAAAATCTGTTTTATTTGCATTTAATTTGTACCTTCACACTATTATCTCCCATGTTTAATTTCCGGAAATGTGGTTCAGGCTATTATAACCACATTTCATGCTGCAGTTGCACTGTTATTTGAGCTCTATGCTAGGAAATGACTTACTGAAAAAATAAAGCCAGCATACTTTATTTTAATTATACTAGAGCTGTGTCTAAGTATAAAAAAATAGTAGAGCATATATTTAATATGGAGCATGGATTAACAGTTTTATGAGACATAAAATCTATTTATATCATTTTCTATTTACAAATCAGTTATATATCTTTCAACAAAACAAATGCCTATAGTGTAAAAATGAATAAGGAGAACATCAAACTAGCAATCATGTAAGCAGTAAATAACATCTTAATTGGTCTGGAATGCTGGAGCTTGATTTTTTTGGAACTAGGTTTTATTTATTGATCTATGTGGCATATTTATCTTTCCAGTGATTTGTACAAGTCTATACCCTTTCCTCAATACTATACCCATGTATGGCTTTATACTGCAAATGCCATTTTGGGAAATAGCTAAGTAGGAGAAGAATCACTGCTTCTGGAAAAGCCATCCATTAAAATCTTCCACTGAGGCAAGAATAACTTCACAGTTTTTACACTATGTCTTCTGATAAAAAGAAGGGGTCAGAGAGAAAGGGAAGAAATGCTGCTATTATGCAGTTGCCACCCAATGAATGCTTCAACAGTCCTTCGCTCTTTGCTGGTTTGGCAGTGACAAGAAAACAAGTAAGGATCCCCTGTGCACTGGAAAATGTCTTTTAAACGCTCCTGCCTATGTTCTCTCTACCAGTGAGACTAGCAGAGAGAAATGGGTATGGTGGGCTTTATACACTGTCTGCAATCTCTGGATTTGGTTCTTCTCAGGAGTGTTTGTGCAGATTTGTTCTCAACATCCACACTGTATTTCAAGCCACACAGAACTTCACCTCACGCTTCACACAATACCATGCAGCTGAGAACAGGCAAATTCAATCTTCCTCCACCAAGGTGTCTGCTGGGAAATTCTTCTTGCTGAAACATAGCTGTCAGCTGCTAAGTCAATATACTAGAGGAAGAGGGAAATTTATCAATGACTCTCTTCTTTCTTACAAAAATGTACCTGAAAATGTCACTGTGGAGATACTGCTCAGTTGCTTTGCTTAGGATTGTAAAAGTCTCATCCTTAAAACTGCTTCTGCTTTTGATGGTGAAAAAAAAAAGTTTACAAACAGCACTGTTGCACTTGCCCATTTTCTGCTTTTATGAAAATGGTGATATAAACACAGAAAAGATTGTGCTCTGATAGCTGTCATTGCTCTAGTATAACCTTAGCTGTCTGGAAATGAGCTAATTAAATTTTTTGGTGTGTCTTTTAGAGAATACATTTGCATTTGACATAATTAGTGGTAGGCAGATCCAGCTATATCCAGGGGGAATCTCAAGACAACTGCTTTGCTGACTATTAGTGCTTAATTTCTGAATGTCAAATCCCGCACATCTTAATTTCTAGAGAATAAGCTCGATTGAACTTGCTCCCCAGTTATGCAAAAACTGTTCAGATAAAACCAAGTGGACACGAATGTAATGAATGTGGTTATTAAATTGTTTCAATTGAAAGAGCCCTATTCTTATACCATCATAATGGGAACAATTTATCCCCACTGATCAGCCTGTCTCTTTTTTCTGAGCTCTCTTTGATCTTAAAGCATATTGCAGTGGTGTGTCCTATTGAAAAGCAAAACTGGGGCAATTTTAATGCTTTTGTACCTTACCAGTGCTCTATTTTTTCGTTGTTTAAAAATAGCTGTTAATTATAAGTGCAGTTTAAATGTCTCAAGTGACCCAGAAATGCAGGTTGGAATGAGACAGATTGTGTGTCTCATATAAAACAGATGTACTTTCACAGAGCATCCTGAATTCAGCCCTCAATATGTAACCTTCCCTAAGGTTATTTCAGTCAGGTATTGAGCTTGTCTAGCTTTTAGATATAAAATCCCACACATTTTGAACAATGAAGAGAAAACTTCATCTATATTTACCTCAAGAAGAAAAAACCTTTTTCTGTGTGGGTGTATTTTGCTGCTGGTGGTTGATGGGATGAGGGCATTTCCCTTCGACTCCAGAGACTCAGGAGACTGTATACCTCATTTAATCTCCACCTCTTCTGCCTCTTAATGTAATAAACCTCATGCCCTTAAAGAACATTTAGTGGCAATAAACCTTCAGGAGATCATATTATCTTGACTGGATTAAGCACTGCACAAGTACCAGCCATACCTTCCAGATATAAAATTTCAAGCTTCTGTGTTTTGAGGGGCTCAAAGTAATTTTTTATTTTCTCTTCTGCCAGCAATTGCTTTTAATTTCTGTCTGTGATGAGGTTCATCAAGGGCAGTCTGAAAATAGGGTGCAAATAAATTAAGGCAAGACAATGATTTACTGGAGGGCCTGAACAAATCTGTTATTTATATGTCTATTTATTTATGTGTTGTTAGACAGCAATTTATAGACATTTCAATTCATTGACAAGACTTGGTTTCAACTTTCTGATTAGAATAGGCTGTCAAGTGCGTTGAGTTTGCTGAGCTCTCCTATGTCCCTGAAGATCAGTGGTACACACTTCAAAGCCACCCCCACTTCATGACACTGAATGAGCTAATGGTGAAGGAAACTAAGGATCAACCAAGCTTGGATTGTACATTGAGATCTCAGTCATTAGGAGAGACTGTCATCCAGCTAAGGGCTGGAAACTGCAGGAATAATTAGTCTGTGGATGTGGAAGAACTTACCCACTCTGGAGATGAGCAGCAAACCTGATCCACA
The DNA here is from genome assembly GCA_024362935.1 of Setophaga petechia. Classification (NCBI taxonomy): domain Eukaryota; kingdom Metazoa; phylum Chordata; class Aves; order Passeriformes; family Parulidae; genus Setophaga; species Setophaga petechia. Next base: position 114,119 of record JANCRA010000172.1, read on the forward strand.
AGAATATTTTAAACCTTTTCCTCTCTTCACATCAGCTAAGAATAAGGGGAAGAAAAACCCCAAAGTAAAAGGAGATAATAATCCTTCAGGATACCCAATTTCTTTGGCTATTAGAGCTTTTTCTTAAAAGACCTAGAATTTTATGGTTTATGTTCAGACGCATCCTCATGTATCAGATATACACACAATGAATAGAGAAAACCCCTCATTTGGTAGTGGGAACAAGTATAGTACTATGTTTTCCACACTCTGGGAAATAATTTTCAATTCAATAATTAGAAAACTTCTCCTGAATCTCAGAAGATGTTAAAAAATATCATATATTGCAATACTGTGAGTTCAACTTCAAGAGAAGAAACAGACCTCACTGTTTTCTAACATCAGTACCCCAAAGAGCTCATTGATTATATCTGCCCTTTGGAACTTTTTATAACCTTTGTTATAGGGACAAGAATGCTTCCTTCAACTATTCCCACTTTTAACACTTAATGCTATCACATTAGAAAATGACAGATTTGATAGTAGCTGGAATGACAGCATGTGTATATTGGAAATAAGAAAACTGACATCTGGAAAAATTTGTTATCAGTTATCACTATCTTTCTGCCTTTTGAGGACAATATTTTGGTGCATAAAGGATTATCAAGGCAGAGATGTGAAGAGAAAATTTACTATTAAAACTCCACGGGCTTTGTTTTAGCCTCTACATTTTTACTTTGTTATTTTGTGAAGCACAAGGCAAGGACTGAGCCTCAGTTTAAACACCTGCAGGAGTTAACCACCCCTTTGACAAACCAGTGCAAACTCATACTCAAGCACATACTTAGAATTGAATGCTATCCTGATGTGGGATAGACACTCACTTTGAAGTTCTCCAGCAGTGAAAACTTTAATTTGAATTTAGATGAAAGTATTTTAACTGGACTCAATACTTTCTAAAGTGAGTTAAGCAGGGACAACTGTACTGCTAGAACTGTGTTCAGTTCAAGAAAGCTTTATTTCAAGGTGATTTGGGCCAACATTAGGTTTTGTGTTTAGTTTTAGATTTCCACTCTCTAATGGGTCACAGTGACAATGTTACTATACTAAAATGAATACAGTTTGATATATTAAGTAACAACCATTATGTGGTACTTCCTAGCCCCTCCCCAGCCTCCCCCACTCCATGCCCCTACCTCTGCACACAAATGATAAGGCAATCAACCTAGGAAAGGTCTTCATGTTTTGCTTTTCAAAGAAATTGGCAAACCAGAAAATTTGTGTTTCTGAAATACAAGAATAACTTTACAGAAGTTGAGTGGGTCACAACACGTGAGGAAAAATCATGGAGCAACAATTCTCTAAAGAGGCAGAAGTCACAAAAACTTTTCTGAAATCCACAGAAAAGACTGTACAGGTGATCTAAATAATAAATAGGTAACAAAAGAAAGCAGATGGAAAGGTTAACAGGCAGCAGTGATAGAGGACTCTGCTGTTTACATCTACTTTCAGTCCCAAACTGGTCTCCATTGAACTGCTGAGCTGGTTTTATGGACTAGTAGTTCTATTCAGATTTGGAGAAGTTCATGTAGATATACTGAGATTTTGTGTTGGTAACATTAATTAGATGTTTTAAAAGTCTAAAAAGATAAAAAGTGTTTCAGTAAATTCCCATTTGTTAGGTAAAAAATCCCACTATGCCATTTTTCTTGCTGCGAATAGAACTGTTATGTTTTCTCCTCTTAGTTCAGACATAAAACAGAGCAGCTGTATGTTGCACATCAGACAGAAGATATAAACACATATAAATGCTTTCTATATTCAGTCTTTGCATTTGCTTACATGAACTGCAATGAGTGAACCTAAAATACTCCTCAGTTTCAGAGATGGATCTAATGATTTAAACATCTATAATCCTTCCAATGAATCCATCTTCCCACTCAGGATTAACAAAGATTTTGCTATCACTCTTTGTCTCATTTCAGACACTGCATGACTGAGGGTCTTTGGAGGAGGTCCAGAGGAGTGGAGCAAGAACAAGGTCAGGGAAACATGATCCATAAAGAAACCCCAAAAGAAGCTGATCAACCTCTAGAGGTAAAGACTGTCAACAGATATGGTCACAATGCTCCCCTGCTGAAAATTCTGGTGCCAAAGAGCAGAGAGATTTATCCTCCCTAAACTGAAAAATTCGTAGAAAAATTACTTATGGGATTGAGCTGCAGGAAGGCGCAATCAGGCTGGACAATGCACTTTTATGGGGGGATGGCTATGGAAAGACACTACAACTAAAACATGCTGAGGTATTAAAGGCAGCTTACACAGAAATGCATTTGAAGTGTTTACAAACCCTCTGAATTTTTTCTCTAACTAGTCTTTACATTTCCCTTACCAGTAATTCATTGCATTTCTTCCTACTCTTAAGATTTCCAAATAAATGTTTATTGTCTTCCACAAAACTGCATTTATCAGTGTGCTGCTCCTTTCCTCTCCTTCTCCTTCTGTTGTGCAGTTTTCATTACTTTGTGGCAGCTACATGTGCTGAGCTAATCAACAAACCAAAATAAGCTGAAAAACTATGATGTAAAGAGATAAATGTGATTTTTTGTGTTTATAAGTCTCTCATAATTAACAATTTTTTGTTTTACATTCTGTGCTTAAACACAAACTTGATGATCCTAAAACTGATGCCAATGTTTCAACTGAAGTTATATTCATGTGAGTTTTGTAGTTGTAACTGCTTTATGCTAGATTTTCCTAATGAGACTACTATTTTGCTGTTATTTTTTGCCCGTAAGTTCCTTGGTGTGCAGTGATGAGAACCTTGGAGCCAATTTCATGCTTATGCTATGGTAATTCCAAAACTGTTTCATGTAAACTGAACAAACTCTCCTTACGGGAGGTACAGAAATAGGATCCTTTCGAGACAGCGTCCTAATGGGCAAACTTCTTTTGTCTGCAATTCCTACTCTTTGCTTTCTTTGTCATACTTTGCCTCTTAGTCTGTAGTTCAATGAATTTTATTCTTGGTGATGGACATGCTTCAATAAAAATCAAAGCAAATATTTTGAATAAGGGTTTGCATAGTAGATAAGTCTTTTTTTTTTTTTTTCACAGAGGAGGTCTTTCAATACAAGATGTAGAAGACAGATTTCAGATGGGGCAGGCTTCCCATCACCAAGCTATTACGGAAACAGGAGGGAAAATCACCTCTCCATTGGCCCTGGAAAGAAAGAACATACATTACACACATTGGTTGGTTCGTATAGGCTGTTTGTTTGTTTGTTTGTTTTTTTTTTTTTAATTTAGATTCATGACTGAAATACTGGTGATAATAACTCACATCCATAGAAATTCAAGGAACTGTAGCTGGAGCAAATACCTTTTAGGAGAAATCAAGTCAATGATTATCTGTTAACATGCTCAAACATTGTTGCCTCAGGCATTAGGTGGAGACCAAGTTAATGGATCTGTGGCATGCTCTAATGCAGGACCATACTGAACAACTGGGCTTTGATCCAAAAAATATTTAGTTACATGCATATTTTAAAATTCTTATATGAAGTGGATTTATCTCATACTTCATAGTCCCATTTCCCAGGGTGTGTGCTTTGTGCTCCCTCTTGTAGCATCCCACGGCCACTGCCAGCACTGGTACCCAGTTCAGTGCTATCATCCACAGATTTATCAGGTAGCATTTGTCATGAAGACAGCTGTAGGCAGAACTGCCAAGAGGATGCTGCTTATTGTATTTTTTGATCTATTTGGTCTATTTGAGAGTAAAAGTACAGAAAAAAACCTTCAATAAATTGCGTAATTCTCCTGTAAATAATGTTCCATTCAAAATAGCTAGGAATTTTTGCTGCCCATGTTTTGTGCCCTGCTACCCTTTGAGACAAACTGGTATAAAGCTCAGGTTATTTTCTTAGGTGCTAAATTCACACTAATCACTGAGGAGGTAGGAAAGAAGACATTCTTTCTGAATTTCTGTAATTTCTGGTCCTTTACTCCAAATTCATTAATACACAGGGATTTAGCACTATTGGACCTGCAGGTAGCCAATTAATTGACTGACTCTGTAGCTGGTGATAAGGAAAACGATTCCACTACAATTCAAGCACTTCATGATATCCTGCCCCAAGTCAATATTACATATATTTTCTAAATTTCAAGGGGGAAAGCATGTTTTCAGTCAAAAGATAAAAGCTTTGTGCGCAGAAAATTTTAATACAGTCCTTTATATTTTTATGTAAACTGAAGTTAGAAGACAATTTTCTTCTGTCACACTTCCTTGCTGCCAAAAGGGAAAATTTACTTGGTGGCAGGAAAAAGAGTCGGTTCTCAGAGGTCAGTTCAATTAATACATCCTTTTAAATTAGCTTACTTTATTTGGTATGTGTGTTACTTGTGAATTTCATTCATGAAGTGTGTGTGTAAAGATGCAAGATACATTCCTGTTTCTAAAAGAGTAGAGAAAATGTGATACAGTGAATTTGTTTCAATTTGATTTGCTGACTTGTACAGAAACTTTGGATCAATAATGTAACTCTTCTGCACCTTAACTCTTTCTTTAAAATTATGATAATTAAAGACCAGAATATCTTGTAAAGGGGTTCAGACAGAGAAAATAAATAAAAACAAAGTGATTTTAGTTCCAAAGAACCAGTTGAGCTTGGATTACTGAACTCCTATAAGATATAAATCAGAATTTTTTTTACTTCTAATCATAGTTAATTGCAACAAGGCTGTGATGAAAATGTTGGAAAATTTAGGAAGATTTGATGTGACAGTGTGAGAGGAGACTGAAATGATCAAATAGATTAGAGGAAAATGGAATTAAAACTTGATCTTGTTCTCCCTGGAGTCAATGGCAAAATTCTCATTGAGTTCATGAAGTACAAATACCTATATTCAGAGGATGACCAAACAATATAAAAATATATATATATACATGAATAGATGGTTTGGAGGCAGTCAATTCCTTAAGTAAAGAAATGTCCTATCAGTGAAACTACAGTGGAGAGTCCTTAGAGCAAGCAGAGAAATTCCTGTCCTAATGCAAAACTTCCGACAATTTGGCACTTTACAAAGCTGAACAGATCAAAAAAGCCAGAAAAAATTTAAAGATATCTACAACAACATAAAAAGAATTAATAAAAGCTAAGAAAATTAGCATATTATAGGACATAGCTGAAACCTAAAACTGTGTAGAAATTAAGCCTAGAATTCTGTAGAAACTATACCCAAGGTAAATTTTCTGTCTTGTGATTTTAATGCAATTTTGGCCATCCTGCCACTATCAAGGCCAAAAAAGACAATTTCATCTATCTTCTGTTCTCATGCATCCATCATCAGGCAGTGTTCTTCTTTTCTGTCCTTTTCAGACAGGTTATGTATAATGGATTTTTCCAGTTGTTGAAAGCAGTGGTATGGCAGATATTATTGTTAAAGATGTAATAAAAGGAGTTACTGTGTAATTGTTTCCTATGCATCACTGTTTGGCTCCTACATAAATTCTTCCTTTTTAGAGTAACTCTTGGAAGCTGTTGGCTTGTGTTGGTGTCATGGGAAGTTGGATCTTACATATGGAATCGCTTGAAGTGTGTGGGATTGCCACAAAGACAGGTACTTCCATAAAACCACTGTTGCAACTTCTCTCAACCACAGGGATAATAACAACAGAATCAGAAACTTTAATCAGAGTACAGGGAAACAGATGTGTCCTCCAAAATATTATTGTTTTTGGATTTTTCCTTTTTGCAATTGCTCAAAAAAATTAAAATAGTTTTCCTAAGTATTTAACATCAAGAAATAGTTTTTTCCATGTAATTTGTACATTGAAAGGATTAAAAAAAGAGTCTTGTTTGGATGACACATAAAAAGGTGGTGATAATATCTTGGAATTATGTTTTTTAAAATGTTATTGTGAAAGTTTTCAAATTGTTTGTGTGGGAGGAGAAAAGAAGAATAGTTAAACTAACAGTTAAATGCAAACTTCTCAAGCATCTGAATTTTACAGTATTTATCTTTACCACAAAACTGTGGAACTCATTCAAGAGTATAATGTCAAAGGTGTAACAGACAGGAATTTGATAAAATTTGTTGGAGATCAACTTGATAATTGAAGATTGAAATATGGAAGTCCAGATGATTCTGGAGTCTACATCTTGTGTGCAAGTGGTGAAGGATGTCCTTGCCCCACTAGACTCTTCACAGGAGGCTGACAGCTCAGGGAAGAAATAGCACAGTGCTTGAGTCAGTATGGGCCTTCTGAATCACTTACACTGTGCTGACTCTAAGTCCATTTAAACCTGAATATTGCACAGGGAGGTAGGTGCAGGGATGTCTGGGGAGAGAGTGAGTGGTAGAAAGCAATGACATCCTGAGGAATTTGAAGGAGGCAGAAATCAATAGCCACTTCAAGAGTGGGTGGTACTTCAAGTGAAGAAATAAGCTAGGAATGATAGAGGGGACTTTAAATAACTTGTTCACTGATTTTGAACAAGGTATCTCCTTCCCACTTCCCTCTGCTCGTCAACAACTTATAGAATATGTCAATCTTTACAAGATAGGGGAGGAAATACTAAAGAGAATAAAGGTGAAGTCTCTCAGAATAAAGCATGGCATGCAGAATTTTACAGATGAGGCACAGTTGAAGACACACAAACAGTGTTTAGCTGGAGATAAACACTGGCCTGCTCAATGGGAGCTCAACCAGCCATAGGAAGTATAAGACAGAAGCAAGAGCAACATTTTTCAGAGAGCTCCGTACAGCTGCCAGAACATTAGACCTGTGTACAATCAGAAAGTAGAGGTGGAAAATACACCTTCACAAAACTGCCTAATTTTAATTAGTCTTAGGTGAAATAATACTTATAGTCAGGAGGCTTTGACTGGCAAATCAGCGTCTCTCAAATCAGTAGTTTAGGAAGAAAGTTATCTTAGATCCTCCTAAATATGCTGACATAAGAAACTGAGCATCCAAGAACACACATTTTGAAAGTGAAGGCAGTGCTTAACAGTGATTTTAATATTTGGAATGCTAAATAATTTGTTTTATGGAACTCTATTTATGAACAAAAAGAAAAAAGACCAAAAACTACCTAGAAATAATAGGAGATTGTAGGCACGAGGGGACTGATTTTGCAGTTTGTGAAACAAGCTTCACCAAGACCATGTTAATACACTGAAGATTGCAAGTCTGGGTCTGCACGAAGAATTTGGAAAATAATGTGAAATCCAGATATAAATGGTCCTCAGTGCAATTCTCAGGCTAAAAAATGATGGGGAAAAAAAAGTAATTTTTTACAATGGTACCAGAGATATTTTCTGGTTTAAAATTTAAACCCTGACCCATCATGAATATATCAGCTGGCCCACACAAACCTTCTCAACTTCTGCATAGTCTAGTTCTGCATAATCTGCATAATTAGACCTGGCAAAGTCTCACATGCTTCGTTATGGAAAATGTATGGGCCAAAACCTCACCCACCCAAAGAGTGAGAAAGTTTTCCACATTAATAAGTGTGAAGGATCTGTTCAAAACTGAGGGAAGAAAAGATAACTTAAAAAAGGCAATCCATGTTATTTGTGAATGAACAGGTTGTGAGACAAGAAGTCATCACTCGTCAGAACTCTTGTCATTCTGATGTGTCATTTTTCTCAATTAAAATGAAGTTTGACTGAAATACAGGTTCATACTCTGATACACCCTGTTGCTGCACTGGTTTTACAAGGCTGCAAGTCACCCCAGTTAGCCTAGGATCAAAGCTGGGCCCCTGAATTTTGCTTTTCCTTTATCCATGAAAAAGAACTGTTTCCAACTTAGACTTAAACACTGTAAGATTTGATAAATGAGTTTTAACTGGAGGTCTCTTGCGAATTGGGATGTCTGAAACTTATTGTTTCAGATAAAACAGACCTCTTTTGAAGATATTTGGGGACTAAGACTCATTCCAGGAAATAATTAATTCAGTGCCTAACTACTTGGAGCATAGAGTCCACTGTTATAAGTGCAAAAAGTCTTCTCATAAAATACTGTGTCTTTTAGCATAATAGAAGTTGACTCAAATGAAGATTTATTTTTTAAAACAGTGTAGTTCTTTACCATTCAAATGCTGTTATTGCTCAGAAACACTTCAGTTTAGGAGCATTCCACAAGAGCTGCTGTGTGCAAGCTGGATCCATGGTGGCATCCGACTGGATCTCCATTCGTACCCAACAGTAAATGGGGGAGTGAAGAATTCCCATTCTTCTCTGGGGAAGAAACAACTCAAATTAGCCTGTATGTTATCCTGAACACATACATGGTTGTGATTTAGTGATTGTTGCATTTGAAGTTCAGAGGAAAATCTACTTGGTGATAACTTGTTCATACACTCAGATCTTCAGTTGTTGGCATTCTGAAGATGAAGATCAAAATAATTTAAAGCTGTAAGCATGTCAGTCGAGGTAAAAGTGCATTTTGTAAGATCTTTGGTTTTTTATTGCTTATTTAGCTAGTTGCTTTCACTAAGTATTAAGTAAATGATCAGATTTAAATTAACAGACAAGAAGCTAAATGCTTTCAGTGAGATAGTCATTTAAACAAAAGAGTCACAACTAGAAACCAGAAAAAACCATTACTTTCTTGTATTTCTTTTTAGGAAGTTTTAATTCCTTTCAGCCATTCAAATTTAAACCAAAATAGAGCTGCTTCAAACAATACAAAGCAGGGCAAATACAAATTTTTTTGAAGCTATACCCTTTTAAGGATAATATCTGTTAGTTCTTTCTATGAAGAATCTTCCACTTCAGAGATCTTTCCTGTTTTTTTACAGAAGAGTTGAACTTATTTCCAAGTGACCTGTAACTTTGTTAAGGATATGAAGGTAATTGGATAATACATTTACCGCTTAATAAATTGAGAAATGTATTTTAGCAGTACAAGTACAGCTTACTCAGCACTTCCCTCCCCAGCTTAATAGCCTTTTCACTTTCAATAAAAACACAGAAGCCCTGGTTTCATATTATACTACAACACGCTCCTTGCAATTGATTTGAAAACATGAGCAGGACAGACTGTTGCCGGAAGTGATGAGCATAACCAGCCCTGGTCTCACTGCCCTGAAGGAAGCAGGAAGGCAGGAATGGCCACAAATCAATGAATATGATTTACTGAGCCAGACCTGTCTCAAATTGCTGGCCAAATGAAACACATATAAAAGCCTGCCCACTGGAGAAACAGGCATGGGTATTATTTAAAGCCAGTTTGTTTTTTGAGAATGGAACCTAAAACAACTCCTGTGGGAGGAAAAGTGAGAGGAAATTGCTTGTTATACATAAAAAGTGAGAGACTTAAGCTACGAAGGTGAGGATATGGCTGGCAAGGAGAAGAAGGTTTTTGTACAATACATGGAGAGGGAAAGAGCTGCTGGAGTAGGATGTATCAACAAGCCAGCACAGATAAGGAGGAAGCAAAGCCTGTGTAAACATTTCATGATTGAAAGGTGGAGCCTTGCCAAGAATAATAATTTACAGATAATTAAAGAAAAAAAAGTCAGCATAAATATGGGAAAAACTACAAAAGGCTCGAAGCAGACTTAAAAATCTCCATTAACCTTATGATTCAGTGCATTACAGTTGACAGTAACCAAGAAAGACAGACTTTGCATAATTAAATTCCAGACAATCTACTGTTCAGTAAGTGTTAGCAGTCAAATTTTTAGGTTGACTTGGGCACTAGACATTGCTTTCATCCCAGAACAATGTCACAAATTAAGTCTTTGAAACCTCCACTTGTTGAGAAAAGTTTCAGCATACTACTTGTTCCACCAATAGTATTAATGAAATCAGCAAAGAACTCTAAAATCCTCACATTTTTATGTAAAGATTCCAAAAGAGACGCAAGTGTTACAGAAAGACAAATCTTGCATAAAAATATGTCTTCCAGGTTGATATTAAAACACTGTGAGCAAGCTTCTAATATTGTACCAGATGTGCAGATGAAAGTAGTAACAAATCCCTGGAGCGCCATTTCAAATGCTTTAAATTGCATAAATAGGTAGTAGGAAAAAAGATGTTTTTATCAAAACAATTTCAAAAATGGTAGGAATGTCAGGAAGTAACCTGGAGAGCTCTGTATATCTCTATGTCATGTAATAACTGCTTTACAGTAAAAAAAATTTAGCAAGTGGCATAAAACATGGTAACTCTGACTTCTCTCCACCCCTCTTTGACTGCTTAGTGGCAAAATCCTTCTGCATCTAGAAAGTCTCCCAGAAGAAATAAATGTTATTAAGCATGATTCCCTTAGGATGTTAACATAATTAAACTGAATTGTTCTCTTTTCTAGGACGAGACTTTTGTTTTTCACTAAAATACTAGGAGAATGAGCATCCTTACAGTATTTTAACAGGAAGTAATGACAGAAACAATTTCTCTTAATATTTCAATGTACCACAGAGTAACAAAAATCTGCAAGGTTTGAACAGCTGAATATATAAATACATACATTTTTTTAAACACAACTTTTGACATGGAAAATACACTATTAGTAAATTGATCCTTCTTCCTACACATTCTGATTTCATTGGTGCTTAAAGGAAGGTTTAATTCATTTATCTCTGGAGGATGAGGATAAAACCACTTTCTGACACACACATCATTTTTTTGTGACATCTTAAAGAAATGTAGAAAAGAAAATGTGAGAGTGTGGGCATGTCAGTGTCTTACCTAACACATCCCAAACCCAAATGTAATAGATAATTTCCTATTAAAATGATATAGTAAAACAGCTTATTTTTTGTGCATGTTGCAGAGGGAAGGTTTGCTTGCATAAATGCTTACGTACACATGCTTGAGTTGCTTCACAGCCCTTTTGCCTATTCACTAGGGTGATAGCTAGAGGCAATGAAATGGTGGCCAGTTATACAACGGTCCTTTGAAGAAGGTTTCACAGAAATGACATCTGTTGTGCATACAATCCATCTTCCAAGAACTAAAAGAGGTGTTACTAACATTACACTTCCTCATCCAAATCTCTAGGTTCCTTAAATCTGTATGTATTCCATCATAAATAGCATAGTTTTCTTTGTGAAGACACATAGCTTGATTTTTAAGAACATCTTGAAATTCATGCATCTGGACTGGATAAGACATTTCTTCATCTCTAGGGCCTAAATAAATATTGTTCTAGGGAAGATGAATCTGAATCAGCAATTAAGAAAAGGGAATCTGCTGAAGGCAAATGTATTTCTTATTTCTTGGCTACAGTATTTGTAGGTGAGGTGTGAAATTTCCACCTTAATGACATGGTATTTGCAAGTAAGTCAAAGCAAAATATTTGTGCAACGTTCTGCTCATTTTACTCACTCCATTAGTCCTATCACCTTCAAGGAGACCACTGCTATGTACACAACAAGTGGGATTTTGATTTTTATTCTATTTCAGCCTGCTGCAGTGTGGCTTTTTATGATGACAGACCAGAGAGATATGCATTCTGTAAGTTTAAATGGCATTAACTCTCCCTAGCTCTAACTGCTTTAATCTTCAAGTTGGTGCTAAATCTTGTACAGCAGCTTTGTATCTGCAGCTGAGGCTGGTGTTCTATTTCCAAAATCCATCGACAGTGGAGAAGACCCATTTTCCAACCTGCTTTGGCTTTACCTTGTTACCTACCTGAAGACAAAACTTGACTGCCTCATTTTCTGCAGTGTCACTGGTAAGATGATATAATGGCAACATTAAGGGGTTTGCAGGCTAAACTAGGCAACACTGCTGAAAGAGAAATCAGAAAACCACCTCTGTTTAAATAAGCAGGAGAGAAATGGTTGAATCCACACACAGCCTGGTGTTGACAGAGAAATGTGTGTTTATAAATGTGATGAGACCAGTGGCCACTCAGTGATTCCCACACCTGATACCAGCACAACCTTGTGTAGTAGGAAGACCAGTGTTGTGGAGACTGAATGCAATTCTGAGGAGGGAGTTCTTGCCTCAGAAAGGCTACAGCCTTCTTATTAAATAATAATTTACAAAAGATTTTAACCCCTGTGGGTTTCTACAGCATCTCGACATAAGTTGTCAAAAATTTCTTTTATAATGCGCTTTCCAATATTAATCTACTTAGTCAATATCTTACACTTCTGCATATGTATGTGACGGTTTCTAATTTCAGCTTTAAATATGTATAAAATTTATTCTGACTTTCCTATTATAGTGCTCTTCTCTTCAATTTTCAGCAGAGCGACTGCAGTGGGTGACTATTGCTAGGGCACATTGAGATAACAGCAACTACTGCTGAGCCTTTCAGTAGCAAGTGCCTCTAAGCCAGAGCTGTACCGAGCAGCAGCTTGGATAGGCCAAGGCAGCTGACTCAGGCAACAAAACTTGAAAGATCATTATAATAAATGAATTCAGACCTTGAGTGGGCTGACAGTGCTGGATTTACAAATCCCTTCTAAAACACACAGGACTGATGCTGTACTTTAATTATCCACCTGGCTGATTTACAACTACCAAAAGTAGATATTGTAGCATACAGACATGCTGAACAGCACCTTTGCAAGAGCCCCTCCTCAGGCTGGTGAAATCCCTTCAGACTTCCAGATTGGCTGTTTGTCCAGCCTACAGTATTCGGTGGCTTCTGGTACTGAATTTTTTGTATTTTTTTTAATAAAGAGTTTCATTCAAACCTTTGAAAAACCTTGGCAGCACTTAGGTGAGCACAGCTCACGGTGCAAAATGAAAGTTAAAGCACTAAATGCTCAGGGTGTGCCAATAACCTGCAACTTGAGGTTTTAAAACTCCAAGGTGATATATCAGTCAGTTCACTTGTAAATAATTCTGCATTATCTAATCTGAATTTAATTCTAATCTAAATGCTGCATTCTAACCTGAATGCTGCATTCTGAAGTGTCAATGTGCTTTTGGGTCTGATGACCTCACAAGAGTGATGCAAGCATTGTGTCAGTAGTGACAGAAACTATGTTATGATTTTCACATACACATCCAAGACAAAGAAAAGAAAAAAAAAAGAAGATGAAAAAGGAAAAAAGAAAAGAGAAAACAGAAGGGAAGGGAAGGGAAGGGAAGGGAAGGGAAGGGAAGGAAGAGAAGAGAAGAGAAGAGAAGAGAAGAGAAGAGAAGAGAAGAGAAGAGAAGAGAAGAGAAGAGAAGAGAAGAGAAGAGAAGAGAGAAGAGAAGAGAAGAGAAGAGAAGAAAAAAGAAAGGAAAGGAAAGAAAGAAAAGAAAAGAAAAGAAAAGAAAAGAAAAGAAAAGAAAAAGAAAAGAAAAGAAAAGAAAAGAAAAGTGAAAAGAAAAAAAAGAAAAAAAGAAAAGAAAAGAAAAGAAAAGAAAAGAAAAGAAAAGAAAAAGAAAAGAAAAGAAAAGAAAAGAAAAGAAAAGAAAAGAAAAGAAAAGAAAAAGAAAAGAGCTGCTTGTTTCTTTAACAGGAATAGACTGTACTAAAAGTCTATAGGCTTTTAGGTCTACATTTTTAGGTCTACATTAATTATCTTTATCCTCTTTTCCCTTATGAACTTTATTAATACCATTTCCTTTGCTCCTTTAGCTGGCTGAGCATGTGCACTCTAAACAGAATACAGACCCTATTAGGACTCTTCCTTCTCCTATTAGGCACCCTGTCTCCAGAGCCTTGGAGCCTTTGAAAAAGACAAGTTTGACACAAGCTTGGGTTTTTGATACTTGTCAACATAAACATAATGATTAAAAGTGCACCATAATTGAAGCAAAAATACAAACTTACTTTGAATTAGTGATCATGACTGTTTTTTAGATAAAGTGTTTCATGGTTAGGACAAAAGAAAGATGACAGTAAAACCATGAAAAGGATCTGCAAAGTGAATATTGCTCAACAAATAATGTTAAATGGTGATTGTCCTCTCACTTAAACACTGCTACAGCTGTTGACAGGAACACGTATAACACATACCAAAAGGTTCCCATATTAGCAGGGGAATAATGAACTTAGAATGCAGTATCTGTGGTGGCCCATCCATTCCTGTACCCTGAGTTTGCTTCTTGCAAACACTGATCTATCAGAAGTGTCCCTTTGGAACTTTACAGAATGCACAGTGAACAGTGGAACAGGAACTTTTTCCAGAAAGCCTTCTTCCTTAAGATGTACACACAGCCCACAGACAGGATGATGTGCTCCCCTTCAACAGCATTTGTGTTGCATAAGTTCTTTCAACAGTTTTTAAACAGGGAAAGAAACACAGTCTACTTATCAAACACCAACTGGACACATATGAAATACACTCAGGATTCTGTATAGTCACTGTATTTTAGAACGGATTTTGTTTCACACTCTCTATGGGGTCAGAAAGCAACATCAAAAGAGAACATTCCTTCTTGGATCACATCTTCTACACTGAGGATTATAACACAGGCAAATCGTGAGTGACTCATATATGCTGTTTTTTGACTCAGGGTTAAACTTGGAACATAAATGATGTCAATCTGCTGATATAAATCTTCCAGAAATCATGGTTGTCTTGAGTTACACAGCACACTATTTTCCGTAACTGCAGGAATATTTGAATTCAAGTAGGCTGTCAAATAAATATTAAAGGTGAAATGTACAAATGAAGGCAAAACACATACACTAAATGCTGATGTGATGCATCATATTGCATCACATATTGCATCAAATATTTTCCATATTGTAAGAGCCAGAAAATTGTCATGCAAATATATAAGGGTGTTTTGAGTAAAAATAATACATGCTACCATTAGAGTATCTTCAGCTGTAAATAAAGATCTCTCGCTTGAAGAAATGATGGTTTAAAAATTTAAAATATTTTCTAGTTAAAGATTGTTTCCAGGCCAGGATTATGTCTCTATTTTCAGAATATTACCAATGCCAGAAGAGGCATAAGAATTAGGAATTAATTCATTATATAATAAACTGTAATCATATTTGAAGACTGTAGAATATAGAAGGTATGTAATAGGAATTGTCTAGGAATAAAGATGAAGAAATTGTTTAAAATTTTTTTTTTTTTGAGGCTGTTTCTTTTGTGCTTTTTGATCATAGGCTAAGTTACAGCCATCTGTCTGCTTCTGCATCTATCTAAATATGTTCCTGAATATATTTTTGGAGGGTTATGTCTAATTTTCTGGGCCAGGAGAAAGCCACCTTCACTCTAGATTCATTCACTTGTTAAAACTTCAGATAAAGAGGTCAAGGTCATAAATATACCAGTTTGTAGAATAGGATCTCTATCACAGTTACTTTCCTATGTTGAGAAATGTAGGCACGAGTTTTTCTCTGTGATTAATTTATTTTCACATGCATTCAGTTCCATCTCTCATGCTTGAGAATATTTTTAAGTTATCCCTTTGTTTTAGATCTTCCTGAGCTCAAATTTTTGTCAGTGCCAAGAAAGCAAGGATAGGTTTAAAAATGCTGCTTAAATTTTAAGTACCTTGTACTATATTTCAGATGTTCCAGGGGAAAATTCTCTCAATAGATTAGTGGGACTAAAATCAGTCCAATCACAAGTAAAACTTGATTTTTTTTAAAAGGAAGAATAACTCTTAATAAATTGCATTAAACAAGTAGTTTTCAAATTTCAAGTTCCACCTATCTTGCAGAATTAAATTTTACCTGGAAGGTTAAACTGTTCTCTTTGGTATAAAATAAGGATCAATTCTCTGTTTGTAAACAGTCATTTAGTATTAAAGCCTTTCATCACCATAGATGGAGTACTGAAGTTAACATGTTGCAAGTTATGCCTTTAATTTAGTAGCGTATATCAAACATATATGAAATTAGAAAAATAATTATGGAGATTAAAATTTCAGTTTTTTTGAAGCCCACCAGTTGGAAACCTTCATGGCTTAGGTATCCAAACCTAAGGAGATTAGTTTTTCCATTAAAGAAAATGCTAGCACTACCAAGCAAAAACCATAACTGACTATTGCATCCAAAGTTCTTAGTGATAGAGGCATAGCAGAAGTGAGAACTTAATTAGAAAGGCATTCTTCCTCTACAATTCCAAGCAGACCACTGAGAATCAATAAAATTGTTTCTAACTTCAAAGGAGGATACTCTAAAGGACTGGTCACTAGAGGGTCATAGGACATACAAGACACACAATTAGGTGAATTTACAGTGCACTTACAATGCATTATGCTGTGCTGTGTGAAACTTGTGCAACATGGCTGTTTGCAAAATCCACAGCTTACTGGCAGCCAAGCCCACCAGAACGACACTATTTGACTGTGCTAAATATTTCTACAAAAAAGTGTTTCAGTGCCAAACCTCACAAAAGAAGCTCCAAGAAAACACGTTCTATGGTATGTGATTATTTTGCTCTACAATTTCAGATAATTTTCCAGTGAGATTTAGGCATAAGCAGACAATGGTTTTTAAAAACTTCAGTTCAGGGCTGGTAGAAGTACATGTTAAAATTAAGTAAGATAATAATCCGTTTATCTGCAAAGCTCTTTGTTCACTCACTTCTACACAACAGCTTCTTTTCTTGAAAGAAATCATAGCAACTGAATTTTAGATGCTATTTTTTATTTTGCAAAATGAAGCATAATTATTTAGAACATTTGCTGAAAGAGCACTTTCCAACCTAAAAAAAATGTATTTCAGTACTGACATAATATCTGCAGATATTATCTCATTCTGAGTAGCACTGCCTCTGTATATATTCAAAATAACACTAACCAGACATATGAATGACTCACAATTGTGACTTTGGGAGGTAAAAAGATAGGGCCCTATCAAAGACCAGAAAATACCAAAAAAAAAGTCCCCTAGCCCCTCTGATGCTATTTGGTATAGGATGTTCTTCTGAGACTCCATCACCTTGCTCTGTAACTGTTTTGTAGTCCACATGCCAAAACAACACTAATTTAGTTCTGATATACATGGCCATGTAGTTCCCTGGAAATTGTTACTGCTTTTATTTGCTAAATTGGGAAGAATGTCAAATCATGAGTGTAACACCCCAGAACATTTAAATGCTAAGAGTGTCACCAAAAGTTCCTATCCTGTGGGTCAGTGCATTAGAGAAATACCAATCAGATAAACTCAAGAGGTCAAAATGATGCAAAACTTTACGGGCAAAGTACCGAAAGTCAAGGAACTTGGTGAAGGATATAATACAACATCCAGTTCAACATAAAATAATTTCAAAGCATTAGCCTAGTTCATTAAACCCAGAAACCTTTAAACAAGTTCGGGCCTACATTACTCAAAATGTTCCAAGAAAAGAGAGTTGTAAGGAGAAAAAAGAAAAGAGA